>OMPJ01028308.1:33510-71933 GCA_900312935.1 Carapus acus
GGGTGGTTTGGGGTACCTGGGGTTCTGGGATGAAAAGTCAACTGAAGTGATACCATGTCCAGGGAATGTGGACTGTCGGGAGGCATTTGCAGGTCCGAGGTTACTTCTTGCTGCTGAGAGAGGCCCCTCCCCGCTGGGCTTATTAAATCATAAATTTAGAAATAAGGTGCCTAAGCGCAGGTGATCTGTGATTTCATTGACTGTTTGCACCACATTTAAAGGATATACAATGCTGGTCAAAAGTTTTTGAACATCCTGACATTTCCAGAATGTTATGTAAAATGATGCATTTTAATGTCTCACTGCACACAGAAATTAAACATAAAACAAATAAACAATGAAGGTTAAAAAAAAGAAATCGTGGAATCAATTTAGAAACCAAAATGTGGTCATAACATGTGACTCATCAAAGTAGCCAACTTTTGAAGATCCATCAGGTGAACTCACTTTTGGTAGATTTACCAGAGATGTCCGATATTATCTTGCAGCAGATAATATCGGCCCACCGATATTATTGGCCCAATATTGGCATAAAAATGTAATATCGGTATCGGATATTTTGGCTTTAAAGCCGATAAGATAAAAAAACGAAAAACCAAAATAGTGCCTATGCGCTCCTGAAGCGTTTACCAGCGCATATATCGGTATCGGTAAATGGAGAGTTGGACAATATCGGCATATCGGATATCGGCAAAAAAGCCAATATCGGACATCCCTAGTTAATTTACCTTTTTTTTTACCTTTTGCAGTTGACCGCTCACCTCTGTACTATTTCAAGCTGTTCAATGGGCTTAAACTGCTTCAATTTTAATAATTAACTGGAAAAATTTGGGTGCTATAAAACCTTTGACCAGAGGTTTATGTACCATTAAGACCATATTATTGTACATAAACCTTTGGTCATCAGTGACCTCTACATAGTGATGTAGAGGTCACTGATGATTTAGCAAGTAACTTATTGGTAAACATGTGAATGTGTTGTGGGCTGAGACCTACTTTGTATACTTCATGTTTTTCAGCCTCCTGCTTTGGGCTGATATTCAAGGAAGCATCAGCAGAGGGTCATGAATGCTGGTAGATCTGGATGTGGTAGTCCAGCTGTCTTGAAAGTAAGGCTGCAGTTTTAGCGGAAACTGAATCTTTGCTGTGTTTAAATTGCTCTCTTGCAGCAGTTGTAAAATCACTGTCAGTCGTTTTAGCAGCAACTTCATGGGAGGAAAAGTGCCTGGTTTAAATCCCTGCTGACCCTGCTTAGAGTTTCCACATTCTTCTGTGGGTCACATTCCAAGGAGGAATTTCCACAAGCAAATGTGGGATCATTTAAAATGGTATCCGCTATTACATTACGAAAAACTGGGTCTTGTCGGAACTTTGGAGGAAACGTGCTGTATATGCAGCTTCACCTCTGCACTGCGGGATCAGATGGATTTAGGATGCAAATATTGTTTTTAGCAGAGCACTGTGCTGAGACGCTGTCCCATTCAGGCTCCCATTATGATCCCAAGGCACTCCAATCAAGCAGGCATCAAATCAAGGGTTAACCAGGTATGATCTAATTTAATCTGCATTTAAAGCTGTGCACACATGATTTGATGTAGGATTTCATTCGAATGCCGCATTCACCCCAATAGTGTTGAAAGTGTAATTTGTTAACACAACGGTCAATATTTGCTGCCACCGCACAATTTTGTCAGCACTCCCACTAGTCGTCATCGTCCCAGTCCTGCTGCCCCACATACGCGACGTAATCGAAAGTGTCAAACTTGATGGGCAAATCACTCCACTTGTCGCATTTGCTGATCTTCTTCTCTCCAAACTGCACCACAAAATTTTTCACATCGAGGCATGGGAAATCAATCGCACGGTAGTGCATCATGGAGCCCCATCTCTGCAACACAAAGCGACAGTGACTTAGTGAGTGGGAAAAGACCATTTGTGATATTTTAGACGGGACAAAGAAAAGGGCAACTCTACACTATTTGCATTCTACGGCAGTCTTTCCCAACAACGGTGCCACGGCACACTTGAAATCATCAGGTGCGCCGTGGTCCAATTTCATATGGTCCGCAGGTGCCACACACGGCCCACTTATGACAGCTGATGACGGCTGTCAGCGATGTCATTCAGACCGGGGAACCCCTCCTTCATGGCCCCCGCCGGCAACTCACGGCCAACCGCAGAAAGACAGGCGCGCATCCTCACAACCCCACCCCCTGCTGACAAGCCCCAGATAATAGCGGAAAGACTGGCTCGCGGACCCCACCCCTCTCCCCCAACTCCGCTCGAATGACGGGGGCGTGCCATGTGATTTTATCTAATGTGAAATGTGTGCCGCTGCTAAAAAATGTTGGGAAATACTGTTCTGCAACACAAGATTCTCTCATGATCTACACATAGAGTCTAGAGCAGGGGTGTCAAACTCTTGTTCACCGAGGGGCCACATTAGCATGGTGCTGGCCCTCAAGGGGCCAGATGACAATGGCAAACGTTAAAAAGGTACACATGTAATGTAATGTAAAATAAAAGTATTCATTAAGAAATAGCTAAATATTAGAAATATTCCTAATTTAGCATTCTTTTACATATTCAGCATATAAATAATATATTTGCTTAAATGTAAAATTTTGTCAGGTCTTTGCTATAATTGTATCGCAGATCCTTGTATTGTTGCAAGAAAAGAAACCTGAATTAATCAACAATCATTAGTTAACAACCAACAAGTCAACAACCTGGTTCCCTCACTTGGGCCACGAGAGTGTTTCTTCACAAACTGACATTTGATTCACAAAGTGTGCATCTGGTCATGGCACAGCTGCCGTCACTACCGGTAACATGATCTAGGTGCATATTGGGAGATGTAGTTTGTGGGTCAATGCACGTTTAAATGAGGGAGACTTACATAGACGGTCATTTGAGCACTTGTGGGCCACATACAATGATACAGTGGGCCACATTTGGCCCCCGGGGCCTTGAATTAGACACATGCAGTACATTGAGAAGTCATTTTAGCGCCCGAGGGCCACATTTATCGAGGCAGAGGGCCGCATCTGGCCCCCGGGCCTTGAGTTTGACACCTGTGGTCTACAGTTTGTGTGGTGTTCATTCTTAGCTGAGTAGCCGAAGTATATCATACGTACCCGACCACATGCTTTGCAGGCAATGAAGCCATTGGTGTCATAATCTAGGAGTCTCTCTTGAAGAGATGTATTTTCTCTTTGAATGAACAGATCGCTGCAAGAAAAGAGTGCAACTTCAGTTCATTTCAATCAGGTTCATTTGGGGACAGGGATGTGGCTTGTGGGATTCATACCGGAACTCCTGCGAAACGTTCACTCTGTGCATATTTGCAATGATCTGAATGTCTTTGCCGTTGCAAACAGATGCGTTGCAGCCACGACAGCTTAAGCTCAGCTCCGACGGGCACGCTTTCCGTATTTGCTGCTCCGACTTCTTTTTCATCCTCATTTTCTCTTCCATTAAAGCGGCAAGCTGGAACTCCTTGATCTGATGCAAAACAAAACCCCAGACTGACTTTTTTTCAGTGTAGAGCAAAAGACAGAGAGGGTCACCTCTCTTTGTGTTCACTGTTAACAAAAACAAAATGCAGCGAAAATAGAGGTGGACGCACCTTTTTTTCATAATCTGTTTGATTCAGAGTTCTGATTTTGCCGATGGCCTTGTTCATCATATCCTCACGGTATTCATTCACAACCTCCTTTTCAGTCACTCCGGAGCCCTTCACCTCCACCAGGGTGTAGCTGCTGTCCTCAGCCCTTGCTCGGCCTTGGGCCTGCAACAGACAGCATATGAGAGTGCTGTGATACTTCTACATGTAAACCAGGGGCCAAAAAAATCTGTTACCATGACAAACACCATCTGAAATTGCATTTATGCGTGCAGCAGATGACGTCACTCACCTGAATCATGGCAATTTCATTAGTCACCAGGCCATAGCGGATGACGAAGTTACACTGCCGTATGTCCAGACCCTCCTCTGCCACTGTGGTCGCAATCAGCAAGTTGATGAGTCCGTCATGGAATTTGTTTAAAACGTCCTTCTGCTCTGCCTGTTGAATGCAAATCAACTGCAATCAGTTGGTGACCCAAGCATGGCGTTGTTCTCTTTACTGCAGTTCTAAATAAGGAGCATCACATCAGCTGAACAGCTGTGGAAGTGATGGAAGCAACATCCACATGAATACATTACTCTCCCCATCACACGTGCATACTTCATATTCCTGTGCAACTGCATGACAATAAAAACAAACTGAAGTACAAAATTTTAATTGAATTGAATTGTGACATTTTTTTCCATGAATACCTCTGTTAAGTAAAAATGACTGTCTCCGCAAAAGCACTCTTACCGAGGTCATCGGCTTTACAACGCTCTGGTCTCCTCCCCCGATCAGATATGCTGCTTTTACGCCCACCTCATCGAACTTGGAGTTTTCCTGAATCCACTGACTCAGAGCGATGGCGCTACGGCGTGTCCTGGTGAAAATGATTCCTCTGGGCTCCTCGCGCATCGTGAATTCTTTCAGAATTACGGTTCTCAATTCGTGTAAGCTTTTATTTTCGTGCTCTGGCCTCTTTGCAATGTTCAACAGCTCGTCTTTTTTGTCTGTGAAGGAATGCATATAATATTAAAAACCTGATAATCACGGCTTCCTGGCGTAGTTGACAATGTTCCAACTGTAGATGCAATGTGGTGGCACCATTGAACAAATGGAAGAGGAATCTTTCAGTGTCCGTAATCTGGATGATCGTTTCCTCGGAAGCCACTTTATTCTTCCTCTCGTCGTCATAGAATTTGTTCAGGAGACTGAAAGCGTCGCGCATGCGGATGTAGTTGCACAGCTGCAAACCCTCATTGTACTGTCGAAGGTGCTCAGCGCAAACATGGACTTTCTGATTCTCCTCTTTCGCAGCTGCAACACAGTGCATTGTTTGTCAGGCTCACACACTCTGACACACCGTCAATATGGCTGCACAGAGGTCGTCGCATCCCACTCACCATTCCTCTCCAGTTGTCCCACCCACAGTTCATAGTTCTGGGAGCCTAATTCAGAAGTGGGGCTAAGATTGGCGTGAGCATGGATATCATTCATGATTTTCTTGATTACATCTCCAAATGGATCCTGTCAGAGATTAATAAATTCTCAGTATAATTGTTTATGTTATTGCTTCTCATGATAGTAGTTGTAGTTTCAGTGGTGATTGTATCAATTTTAGCTGCACCACAAGCTGTGGCAGCAATATTACAGACTTTCAAAATAAGACATAACATCATAAAGCCCCTTTGAGTTTCTGGTGCCATTCTGAAATGATACACATTCACACAAGGTTTAGGTCAGTCTAACTATTATTGAATTAAGTTAGGTCAAGAAGTCATGAATCTAATACATCAACTAGTATGTGAGGCATTATACATCTAAAATTGGTGTTGTGCTGGTATTGCGTAACGTAAATTTATACCTCTATTCGGATGTCAGTTGTTGCAACACGCTTTTTTGGACTCTTTTTGCTGTCCATGCTGCTCGTCATGATTTTGTAGGCATCCAAGTTTGCACAGATCTATGAGAAATGGAGAGAAAAGAATTGCAAAGTAAATGGGCGCGTGAATGGAGTTAGCTGCCCTGTGTACTACATTTCAGTGACCTCCAAAACGCTAAAACCGGGCGGCTGTGCTCATTGTTTTGCCTCTGTGGTTAGAGTGTGATATGCTGCTGAGGCTCTGACTGTTCAGCATGCAAGGGTAAAAGTGGAACACTGAAAACTGCTTAGATGGGAGAGCTGGACTTTCCAGGATAACCACACACTTGGGAGAAATTGTCCAACCTAGTGAACATCATAGTAGACACACTGCCCTGTAGCACATTAAGTGTTTCATACGAGTGGAGGCTGCATTTAAACGACATTGACTCAACTTGTCAAGTGTAAATGGCTCTAAATCGAGAAGTGTGTGACCTCTTGGTGAGACAAGTGGGCAGAAGAGAAGAGGATAGAAGAGTCATTACTTTGAGAATGTGTTCCTCTGCTTTGGCCAATTTATTAGCTCCCCCAACGCCCGGAGAGGCAGTTAGACCTAGAATTTGAGGGAGGGGCGCTTGCTCTTTCTTCTCCCTCTCCAGACGCAGGTTCTTGTGCTTCTGCTTCAAGTAGCGCATCATGATGTGGTTGTAGACTCCTCCCTTTTGGGTATGGTGACACTCGTCTATTACGAGCAGAGTTATATCTGCGCGAGATAAAAGAGAAACCAATCAGACAGGCTTGGTTATTCATGTCAATCAGAATTAGAATCAGATTTATCGTCCATGCCAAAAAGAGGAATTTGATATAGTTCCACGACGCTCTGAGGTGAGCATTTTTTAAGTGGCAATGATGGAACTACGGGTGGAGCTGACTCATTATAGCTTGCGCAGTGGTGACAGCTATTTTTCTACTGACATATTCGAAGTCCACACTGTGGGCGCACGAAATACGTTTGCACTGGCTCTTTATTTATTTACACTATTGCATTTTTGACTGAAATGTTTGGAGACACATGTAATTGCACTTAAAAAAAACACACTTTTCTCTCCAGAGAAAGCTTCTTTTTCATTTCTATAACAAACAAAGGTGAATTACAGCATCTCTCAGGCTGAGACTTCCACCCTTGAAAACCACCGCTTTTCTGGAAAGCCCAACACAGCAGTTTAAAGCTGCTCCGCCACATCCTGGACACATTAAAACTGTGCTTCAGAAATCCATTTTAAGAATGTGCGTTTATTGCCATGGAGACAAATGCGATCGATCGCGTCAATGATGTTGAGCTGGAGTGAAACAAACGCGTCCCCTGCGGGGGAAGTGATTCAGGCAGCTTGATGTGGGTGATATAAGATCTCATGTGAATTTGATCAGCCACACTCTGATGGCTGGAACAGACGTGTGGCCTGGAAACCAGAAGAAGGGAGGAGGGAAAAAGAGAAAGCGAGCCCTCAGGCGTTTTGACAAACAGCATATGTTCCACTGAGGTGGCTATTCCACCCTGCACCGGTGTGTGCCAACACGAGCAAACAGCAGAGCCAGAAGACTTTGACAAGAGCCTGTCAGGTGTCATCAGGGGAGAGACTCTGAGCCCTCCAGGGGGCTCCCTATTCCAAAACCTGTCAGTATGTGTGGTTTAGGCCCTGACGGATTTAATATAAAGGCGAGTGGAAGGAAGGTATAAGGTAGGGGAGGAAAGCACACATTTATTACTTATGTGCATCAGCGGGAAAGGAATGAAGCGTAAAATCGTACCGCTCATTTCAATCCCTTCGTCATCGTCCGAGTTGGCTCTGTCCAAGAAGTTCTCCAGAATCTGCGCTGTACAGATGATGACGTCATTGCGCTTGAAGATCTCCGCAAAGGAGATTTTCAGCTGCGAGTCGCCACTGACTCGCTCCACGTTGTACAAATCCTTCAGAAACGGCTTGAACTCGGCTTTGAAGTGCTGCTCGACGAGAGGCACCTAAAATCAGGGCAGAGGATACATGGTTATGTCAGGTACAATTAAATGCATAGTCAGTGACAGAAGTCCATTAAAATCCTGATCTTCCATGACTCCTCCATTTTTCCTCTGTGGTGCACCTTGCCAAAGAGCTTAATTTTTGTGTTTCTTGCAAGAATACTGCTTAGAAATGATTCTGTTGTTGCTTGTCGCACAGCTAATTTTGGCTGCGGCAACCAAAATTAGTGCTGTCAAAATTATAGTTTACTGCTCGTGAGCTGCAATGTCTCCAGTCACTGTTATTTTCTACTTGACAGCTGAGTTCAGCTCAGTCAAAATCAGTAAATCAGTGAAGCTGCCACAAAATCTCTGTGTTTCCTTTAAATCTTTCAAAAGAGCAAAATATCTTCAAAGTGCATTTTTCTATGATCATGACAATTGGTGGGGAGTGTGGCATATCACTGGTCATGATCTCTTGGGTCTTTACTCGGTTGTAGCGCTGGAAATTGCCTGCGTAAGCAATTTACAATATTTACTGGTCACCGGAAGAACATAGGAAGGACACTCCCCTCGCTGTTATTGTTTCCTTCTCTAATAAACTTGTAAGTTTGCGATGCCTTGGTGGGGCAGCAGCTGATGCTGAAACGTTGTGTCTAAAGGTGTTTCTGGAAAACACGTTTCCCCTGAAATGGAGTGAGTAATGAGAGTGATTTTCCCCTGAAAGCACATCAAATCTGTGCCAAACGGTAACACAGAGTAAGGGTGTATCTAACCTCCAAAGCATGTGATTTGTGGCAAGCTGACCCACGTGTACAAATTATCTGAGATTTACTGGTACTTCTTTTTGTTGTAAACAAGGACATAAGTAGGCCATCGCATGATATATAGCTGGGGGTCGGATATGCAAAACCTGGGTTTTAGTACCTTGTTCACTAGGACGACCACTTTCCCCGGCCGCTCTCCTCCCCTTCTGCCGTCCAGATGTGCTTTTGCTATATACACCGCGACTCGAGTTTTACCACGTCCTGTAGGGAGGCATACGATGATGTTTTTTCCCTCCAATGCAGGTTGAGCAACCTCCATCTGATAATCTCGAAGAACAATCTTGGCTGTCTCTGAGCACGGTGCTGAGCTGCTTCCATCTGAAAAACAGAGTCGAGGTTTGACTGTTAAAAATATGTGCCCGTCTGCCAGCCACACGCAGACACACACTCCACCGGTGCATTGTGTGTATGTGTGTGTGCGGTTATTTTGTTATAGGGAAATGTCCCGTCTGACATTGAGTAATACAGAACAAAGGTGGTTGAACTACAATTTCAGTTAACAAGTGACACTGCTAGTACTTCCGTCGTGATTGTGAAACCACAATTAAGATTGGATCTCACACACACACACTTGCCCAAACACTGCAGTCCATAGGTGCAGCTGCTGCCGTGTATGGTGTGTGCACATTGTAGGAACAATATGAAGCCAGATTGTTTAAGAAAACAGAGCAGATATTGCACAATAAAAACAAACCAGGCCTTACGCAGAAGGTGCAAAAGTTACAGTCCAACTAGAGTTGACCAGATTCCCCCAAATAATCTGTCTTTTCTTAAACATGCTGAAATCAAAACAGACTGACTGCAGATTATTATTTGGTCAAATACTGCACAACAGCATATCAGTTTTGTTGTTTTAGGCATCAGGCCTCGTCCGTGTGTTCCGGAGTTCTTCCCTCAGCTCCTGGCCTCACATTCCCCCCCCAGTTACTAGTTCAAAACTACTCACTGTTGTGGAGTGCAGACAGCTTAAATTCTGCTGGTATGCCTGAGGTTAAAATTCCATTTTAAGACCCGCTTGAAATTACCTGTGCATGTGCGTAGAAGACAGATCACAGAGACAAATAGGAGGTCCGTGCTCAAAAGAGCCTTTCCCACACTCTAAACTTATAAGGGACGGAAATTCAACTGTCATCCATGTTTACTCCAATAAGACATAGAGCTGTGGGGGCTCAGAGTGGGATGGGGGGGTTTCTGCTTCGTCTGATTCTCTCAAATGTGATTCAGGAGGCCACCAGCGACCCTTAAAATAACATCGCACAGATGCAACAGATTTAGGGCAGGCTTATTCATGGTCAGCGTTTTGGTAGATTACGCGTTCCCTCCCAAGGTAACAAGACAAGTTAAGAAAACACAGAACTTGGACTGAAGTCCATTTCAGGGATGCTGCAAGCTTTTACGACTGTAAGGTGAAAAAGGGGGAAGGAGATTTGCTCAGTCTGACCAAATCTTAAAGGGCTAGAGTGTAAAGGGGATGTTTTCAGATGAAATATGTACTATTGAAACTATTGAAAGATCAGGGGATTCAGTCACACGTGTCTGACAATGATGCAGAGATAAAGGGGGATGTTTTTCAAGGCATGGCCCCGTAGGATTCCCCTGACCTCATCTTGCTCCCAAAGCTGCAGACGCTTAAGTGTTCGGATGAATCACTCATTCACAAAGGAAAACAGCATTGCATGATGATTACACGAGTGTCTAGCGTCTGTGGCATTTACCCTGCAGAGCGCGAGTTCCTCGTAATAAGAGACAGACAGCCATAAAGCTTAGTTTGAACTCCCCGCAGTTGTTACTATTGGCTCCAATTATGGCAATTTTTCTCAGTATATATGTTTAATGTTAATTATCTGCCACACAAAAACACGGAGAAGAAGAAGGTGACAAGCATTTTTTACATGTCATCCTAAATCCTTCTCGCAAATTCTTGAGCATTTACAAGGTATCTTTACATATACATGTTCAAATTTGTTTCTGAAGAGGTGTCTGAGTTTAGCTGTACGCTGAAACAAAGTTTTGGTGAAAACTGACACTCAAATTTTACAACGTTCACTGCCCAAAAGTAGCTTTTCATTGCACATATGTGCTATAAATGTGTATAATGCTCCCCAAATCTTAAATCACGATGCAAGAGTATAATGACAACACTGTAAATCACTGTAAACGTAGTTCGAACCGCACCTGAATTGTATTAATTTCAGGTATGAAGGCACAAATCTTGGCATTTCTCACTTCCATTGTCACAGAACACTCTGGGATTGATATCCATAAAGTTGAATTTAACTATCCGCCTACTCTCTTTACCAGCAGTTCGTACAGTATCCCCATATGTTTGTAATTTAAAGCACAGGCTCTGCTCTCCTTCACCTCCACGTGGTTCACCAAGGGACACACATGGAACGTATCTATCCTCTGCCGTGCAAAAAAAAAAAAAAAACGCAGCGTGTATAAATATTCAGTCCTTCACATTTCCTCGATCCACACCCATTCTGGTATTCTGGCAAAATCCAAAGTGAATTCATCCATGCACATTTTTAACATTTTCACAAGAGAGAGCCAAAGGAACGGGAAAGGATTTGATCTGAAGATAGTGTAGTCGCTGGATTAACTCAAGTAGTATTTTAGATATCTGTGATTTCAGAGAAATGTGGCATTGGAAACACACTCATGTATTTTACATTAGCATACCAACATTAACTCGCATTATCCGAGTGGATATGAGACAGCCCCACCTGTTTGTGGGAGATCCAAGCTGCTGGCTGCTTCACTGAACACAGTGCTGTCTGCATTGTAAAGGTCTGAAACATATGTTAAGTAACATCTTATAAATTCATGCACAACATGCAGGAAGACATTAAGACAAAATCTTGACAGAATTCTCCATTTAGAAAGCATACTTATGAGAAATGTGTACACAAGACCTAGTTTGGATAGCTTTGAGGTTCCAGGTGTTGTGATGCTAATTAAGAATATGCATATTTATACAACATCAGTTACTCAGTGTTGACTGACTGAGCTGCTGAAATCAGTGAAATAGAACGAAAATGTGGGATCCTACATCACTGTGTTGGTATGATGCATCGATCTACTCTGACCAGTGTGAATAGCCGTGGTCTCACCTTCATCATCCTTGGTGACATTGCAGCTTGGAAGTTCCGGGATGTCCATATTAAGAGTGGAATCTGGTTCCTCAAGTACGATAACTTCAAAATCCATTGTGTCATCCAGCTGGCTGCAACATAGTTTCTCCGCTGAAGCTAATTGACAAGGGCAAATATATCACACCACATTCGAGTTAATGAATACGATTATGTACAGTAGCGTTTATTGATTTTGTATAATAATATAATAATGTTTGTGTCAGCCTGAAGGTTTGTAAACCACAGAAAATAAAGATCATGATATTTAACCATTAGAATTAAATCATACCTTTAACATTTACAGTGTACTGAATGTAAGCATTCTTAAACTACACAGCCAATAGCTCTGTGGAATTTAGTTGAAATATGACAAGACATGATAAAGTGCAATCTTACAAACCCATGTGGTCGACTAGAAACTTGGTATCACAATGAATTTCTGACTTTTTTGCTCTCCCAAACTGTTTTTGATCATGAGGTTGAGTGGTGGCTTTGGGAACATTTGAATGCCACCAAGGCTAGAATTAAGGGTTGTTTCCCATATGCAAGAACAATTAGACTTCCAATTTGTAGATGTGTCAGTGGTATAGCAGCAGTACTCTAATTCTTATCTGGTCTTTTGCGGGCCATGTTGTGTCGTGTTAGATTCCTCACATTGCTCTTTTGGGCTTTGCCACCCTGTTAGTTCCTTGTAGAGAGGTTTGTGTTGAGTGTCCCAAAGCACCATAGTGAAGTCAGAAAACCATCCTGGTCGACCCCTCATGATTCTAGTAAGAAGTATGCGGGCTCCGTTCCTGCTGTTTATTTCAGCCCTAATCTACAAGAACAGAATAAAAAATGTCAGCAGGCAGATTCCCATTCCCGCAGGACATATTACTGGCGGTAGGCGGGTCGATCAAAATATATTTAGGATTCCTCATCAGTCTGATGAATAATCAGTCATGGATACCGGGGGTAATGGGATCAAAATTGCGGTGTCATCACTTTTCCCACTCCTCCCCACTTTGTTCGTATACGATATGCAGCTACGACCGTGATTTGGTGTGGGTAAATTCGATGCAAATCATGACTTTTCTTGGTATCCGACTGATATGTTCCACATCTGACAGTATTGCACACCAGAGCAGACTAGGGCACTTGACTGCCATCCGCTGGTCAAATGACACAACGACAGTCGAACCACAGTGCGTAGACATTCTGAATTACAATTGTAATTATCAATCACAATTCATCTAATCAACTGTCAAATGGGCCCTTAGATGTGGCAACACCATCACCAATCCCAATTTTAAAGCGCACTTACAGCATCCACGTCTTCCTGGGTGAGCAGGTTCCGTGCGGCGCACTGATCACACACATCAGCTGTTTTCATCCCCACAAGAGTAGGGGACATGAGCTGAACGAGTCTGATGCAGATGTCGTTCTCGGCCTCCGCCTCTGGATCTACGCAATCGCCCTGCACGCAGTCAGCTGCGTATTTACATCCTCCGTTGGACAGCGCGTCGACAAACTCTGTAAACCAGCCGTGGGCGTGTGGCTTCCCGGTGACCGCCGTGATCAGCATGTCCACTGCGTTGCGATTGCCGTCATTCCTCACTTTCTGTCTGATCGCTTCACGGGTGCTCGCGTCGATTGAGGGGCAGAGATCCAGCACCTGCTCAACTTGGATAAGTTGTTGCAACCTTGGGCGCAAGCTGTCGAGGAGATTCACCCTCAACTGGTCTTCGTCGACTTCCATGTCGGCTCGCCTTCACGTCACAGGTGACAGTGACCGTGCCACGGCGCCTTTATAGCCCCAGATGTCTATAGTGTAACCGCGTCCGGCAATGGTGCAATCGGGAATCCGGAATCCCCCCTAACTTTCAGTTTCGTTTCTTACGAACTGTGACTATGAGGTCACGGTACAGAATAATTTTGCCCACTAGGTGTCAGTAAAAGATGATTGTGTGTATGTGTGTATCGTCACCCTCTTAAGATAATTGCCCAAGTAATTTTTCCACAAAAAAATTATTATTTTTTCTTGAATCATCTCCTCATGATGCTGGCCACTTCTGGTAAAATTGGCCTCATCCTCAGTTCAACATATCATGTCATTCCTGACTGTTTAGATGCTGAGGAGCACTACCTGCTCCATCCTGTAAAGCGCCTTGAGATAACTCCTGTTATGATTTGGCGCTATACAAACTAAATTGTATTGTATTGTATTGTATTCCACCCATTTAGAAAATTTGTCATTAAATATTATTCATTCCACAAATGGTTCAGCTTTTTATGTCCCCTGAACAGTCTGAAAAATTACTCCGGCGATTTCGTTAAGGCGTCGATATGTATGTATGTATGTATGTATGTATGTATGTATGTATGTACGCACTATCAAACGCAGGGGTCGGTCGACAATAGTTTTTATTGTCTGTGCCATGGCGCCTGTATAGCCCCAGACGTCGATAGTGTAACCGCGCCTCGTTACTGTGCAATCAGGAACCCGAAATCCCCTTTACTCTAAGTTTTGTCTCTGAAGTACTCAATTAAATTAAATTCAATTTTATTTGTACAGCGCCCAATCATAACAGAGGTCACCTCAGTCTTGAAGCGATTCCGTCTACCGATGGATATCCGTCATTTGGGATTAAAAGGGAGGAGAAGAGAGAGCGAGACCAAAAAAAAAAAGTTTAGGTAATTTTTGTTGTAGTTTTGACTATCCAATGAAAGCATGCTACTCAATTAACTGACGCAATTGTACACCAATTCAACTAGCCAGAGCCTTTTGGTTTTAGCCAATCAGAAACACAGGAGGGCAGATAGCCCGCCCCTCATCTAAGGATCAGTTATAATCTGATCATTAGATGGAGGGAAGAGTTGCATGAATGGAATCAACAGAGATATCGTGTTTTTTTTTTTATTTTTTTACCAACTTAAAATGGACAGATGATGGTTCACGCCATCTGAGAGCGGCGTCTTACGAGTGTCTGCTCGTGTTTGCAGCAACACATCTCTCAGCTTCACTACAAAATGACGCGAACGTCATCCCGTCCGGAAAGGCCTCCCGTCGTTAATGGGTCAATCGTATTGTAATGTATTGTAATGAAAGTTAAACGTTCACCTTCGTGTTACTACAGCCATTGTCGCTGACAACTCCCCCTCTCCCTTAGCCCGGACAGAGACGCTGACGTAAGTTTTGATGCTCATCGTGATTGGTCATGTATCTTAAACGTCAACAAATAAATCAATTAATAAATTAATTTCGGTCAAAAATGTTTTTTTTCAGTCAAAAACATTTTTTTTGCTTTAATCCCTGCTATATGATGAACACAGAGACCCAACATACCCCCCATTAGCAACGGTGGCGAGGAAGAACTTCTTTTAAAGGGAAGAACCCTCAGGCAGGCCAGGACGCAGGTGGGCAGCCAACTGCCTTGACTGGTTGGGTTGAAAGAGAGAGGGAAGGAGGGAGACAGAGAGAGAGAGAGAGGTGTGGGGATACACAGCATGCACAGTCCCGTAGCACAGGTGTCTCCAACCCCCTGGCCACGGACGGTCATATGGTACCAGGCCACGCAGAAAGGATACTAAAATAATCTCCTCTCCGTTATATTTATGATCTAATTTTGAAGGGTTTTATTTTGGAAAATGGCCAGATTCTCTCTGTTACATCCGTCTATGACTCGCTCTTGATGCCTGACAAAATCTTTCCCCCTGTCTCTTGCGATGCTTCCAGCAAGCTTGAGCTCCTTAACTGTGGTACGGGACCGCTGAGTGCGCTAGCATCTAGTTTGCCAAGCTAGCGCACCCACCGGTCACACGCCGCCCGGGGAAATACAATCACACACGGAGGGCCACAGGCAGAGTTTTCTTTAGCCTGCGAGCCGGCGCTTCATTTCTCTCCAAGCTCTTCATCACTGTGTGGGCAATACCAAGGACCCTTTTCCATGAGAACACGCATCTTGGACGGCTTAGTCTGCGCTCTATAGTGGGAGAATTAGACACACCCCGCACCGTTACCATGGGAACTATAGCAACAAGCGCCAGCTATCTTCACTTCTGCTACCTATCCACAACACAAAGCTGGTCCTCGACAATGTTATCTGACATGAAACCGGTTCGTGGTGCAATTAAGATTGGGGACCACTGCTTTGGCAGACCAAGTCACAGTACAGAATATTTTTGCCCACTAGGTGTCAGTAAGAGATCATTGTAAGTACGTGGTATGTGTATGTATGTATGTATGTACAGGTATGTATGTATGTATGTATGTATGTATGTATGTATGTATGTATGTATGTATGTCAGACGCAGGGTCGGTCAACAACAGTTTTTATCGTCCGTTCACAGGGACTCCAAGGTCGCAGACTATGACAACTGAGAACTTCAGTGTATCTAACCCTGGGAAAAACAGCCGGTAAAAATCAGCCCCACTACGTAGGAAACACAAATACTATCAAAACATCACTTATGACAGTAAACAATGACTTAAGACTAAGAGGTCAAAATGCTCACTCTGATTAATTCATTCACTGTGATGCTTAACCATGACCTAAGGCGAAGAACTTGGAAGAAAGAGGCAAAAATCGAATCAAGGCTGTAGCAAAGGCTGTGACAAGGTCTGTAGTAGAGAGCAAAAGTGTACGTCTGAAAACAAAACACAGGCACATTACATGGGGAGACCCAGACAATTTAAACCCTAGGTAAGGCAGAATAGATGACAATACTCAGCAGACAATCAGACTGACACACATGAGGCAGAACAAGTGACCTGAAACGAGTGGAAAGTTACTTGTCAAAATAAAACAGGAAATGACAAAGCATGACTTGGAGTCCGGACAAAGCCCCAATTTGACCTCACTGCACTGTATGTACAGTATGTATGAATGTATCCTCTGTAAATTCGGGGCCATAGAGCGCACCCGTATACAAGCCATACTGGCTAAATTTGAAGACGAAAATAAACTTTGTACATATATAAGCCGCACCTGAAAATAAGCAGAAGGTTGTCATGTTGTTACATGAGATACTAACACTGAGAGACAATACTCTGAGGATTCTTTCAAAAGTGTTTTTATTCAAGACGTTCCCTTTTTCAAACAGTACCTGACAACATCAACAGAACACAAACTCAACAGCAACAGGTCCGGTCAGAAGATACAACACCGTACGAACACAGCTGTAACATGCCTGGTAAGAGGCTTGGGGTAAGTTGATATTGTGGGTTCAGCGGTACATCGTGGGTTTCTGTGGCAGATCGAAATTTTGATGTTTGAAAAATTGTATGATATCTGTTGGACAACGAAGGATTTCTTAACCTTGCCTTAAATATGACTATAAATAGAGCACAGTACGAGTGCAACATAGTATAACTTAAATGAAACCCCTACGATGCTGCCCAAACTACCTGCACCATCTAAGCCAGGGGTCGGCAACCCAAAATGTTGAAGAGCCATCTTGGACCAAAAAAGTAAAAGACAAACCTGTCTGGAGCCGCAAAAAAAATTAAAAGCCTTATATAAGCCTTATTAATTAATCAAATATTTATTCTTAAAATTTTCACAGCATTGGAAAACATTAAAAATCTTTGTGTCACATTTCCCCCCCCCAGAAAAACCTTATCAAAACAAAAAATTTAAATTTTTCCCATTTTTATCCATTGTCACACATTTTTGAAAATTCCCCAAGGAGCCACCAGGGCGGCGCTCAAGAGCCACATGCGGCTCCAGAGCCGCGGGTTGCCGACCCCTGATCTAAACCCTCTGGCTGTGATGAGACTGTTCAAGAGTATGGAAAACGTTCGGAAGAGTAGATCGAGACGTATGAAATATATTCACAGTTTATACAAGGACATTACAATACAGTACTCTACCTCGATGAATTCACTTAAACCAAACTTTTTCTACTTGGCGGATTTTCACATTTTGCGGGTGGCTCTGGAACCCCTGGCAGGTGACGGATCACTGCAATTTGAATCGCAACTGAAGGACCTCCACTCTTCAATGCTGTTTTCGTACGAAGGTGTTGGATCAAGGGCACGGGTGTAATCTTGGAGAATTACAGTTTGCAATACTGAGAGTAGTGTGGAAATACACTTTGGGTATGTCAGATCCAGGGCATAGTAATATGCCATGAGGTAGAGCACTCCTTCATCAAGCCTCTCGGTGTCGAATCTGGTCACTGGTGTGTCTCCAATTGCGATCATGCAGTTGCCTTTTGAGACAAGCAGAACTGGAGAAGACAGAGGCCGTTGGTTCAAGAGAGCGCGTGGGTCTTCAGAGCGCTAAAAGACAAAAGTTGACAGAAGAGTTAAAACCTTAAGTCACACACAACTGGATCTGCATTGTGACTAAAACAGCCACAGTAACCATTCAAATCTATTTCGTAGTATATTTGCACAGCACTGTGTAATCTCTCCCTCTTTCAGGGTACCTAAACCAAAGTTAATATTTAGGAGAACCTTCACCAATTCTGAAAAAGATTGACATGAAAAATAATCCATCAGATTATGTAATGTATACACGGATAACTGACTTGCAACAGTATGAATTCATACCTAACAGTGTGAGTCTCACCTTGAGGACGTGGAAAAGTGCCTCACTGCTTGTGCCCATTCCCCAGGGCGGCGCAGTACTAGATGGGAAGAGCAGTGGAAGGGCTCTGAACACATCAGTGGCAAGTTTCACTGGTTTGAAAGAAAATAGAACACACAATATGGTAAAGACCACCCCGCAAAATGTGATTTGAAAATGTAAACTTGGACTGCTCAGTGCTTTACAACTTCACCTCCACCCAAAGGAACTGGATCCTTCAAGATTTTCCTTGCAATTCCATAGCGCTGGACCCTTGAGTAGAAGGTTTTCCATCTGTCTTTCACCTCAGCAATGTACCTTGAATTGTAAGGCTGGATGATTCTTTGTAATTCATCCATCACCTGAAATTTCATTAAAACGCAAATACTCAAGTGATTGGAATAGGTTTCTCCCAGTCAAGCACTTGCGATAACTTCAAAATAACTTTAAAACCACAGTGAAGTTGAAATCAAGATGCTCAAAAGTGTGGACAGAGGGGCAAAGAGAACATGAAAAAAGTTAGGATCATTTTCTTACGTGATCAAGTTCACTGAAACATGGGTAAGCAAATAGAATGTCTGACACTTTGTTTTGCTCCTCTATGATACCAGAAACAATGTATTGTCTTCGTGACTCAAAATCTTCGTCCAGAAATTTCCTTGTGCCAGCTCGGTTTGATTCTGTTGAACTGCAAAAATCCTTCAGTGTCTCCCATTTCCTTCTCTTGGTGTTGTGGCTGTTCAAGGATTCACCTGAACCAGCTAGTCATGCAAAACAGGGAGGCAGGAGACAGGTCAAAGGTAGCAAATAATTGTGAAAAAAATCTTATTTTCTGCCTAAAAATGGAGGTATGTAAAGAGAGTTAAATGCAGTACATACATGCCTCATCACTTCTACTGTGGTGAGCAGAGGTTGCAGCTCTTACAGGGGGCGACTCCATGTTATTTAATGATACACGGGGATCTTCATCACATTCCCTTGTGGAAACATCTATGATCGGTCGTGGTTTCTTTGAGGAAGGACCCTCTTATGTTCTTTTTACAAATGATAGCCTTCTCACAAGTTTTTTCACTACAATTGCCTGTTGAGCTCAAATAGCGAGCATCAAGAGATGACAAAGTGAGACCCAACTTTGACCCATTCACAACCAAATCCAAGAAATGGTGACAAAAATGCACCTACATATTCGCAGTTCGATGACGTATCCTTAAGCATCGGATAATATTCCACCATTTGCTTTGCCACAGCATTGACCTCTTGCCTGGTGGGGTATCTGCTGTTGGCCGAGGCTCTTGTAGTCGATATCAGATTAGCCATAGTGTTCCTTATGAGAACACTGAGGAGTTTCCCAGGTAAAGCCACAACATGATCTGTCCCCTGATTTTGCAGCTCAAAGTAGTTCAGTCGCACCTTTTCTAGCTCATTGTCAGTGAAGACAATGTTTTCAGTGTTTGCTACTTCAGCAGGGTCCCCACCCATATGGGCTGACTGTGTCTCAGAGGTAGTCTTTGCCTAAAACACATTTACACCAAGGTTTAACTGTTGTTGGTAACCTGTAATTAGGCTGGTGGATTAATTCTGAAATCATTGCTACAACTGTGTTTTTATTTTAGCTTCAGATTTGGGACTGACGGGGTCTGTGGTCATACATAAGGCACAATAGGTCCTCAGGCGCATGATAAATCATATAAAGCAAATCAGAACAGTCAGGTAAGTCTTCCGCAAATCCATCCAATTCCTCATCTTCAGTATCTGAGTCAAACACTTGGCCGATTTTGGCATCAAGCATGCTGGGTTCCCTGTTGTCATTATCTGAGTCAGTGTTGTCAGTCTCGTGGAACAGATGAGCGAGAGATTTGTTCTGCGACCTCTTGCAGATGTGTAAAATTGGAGATAAGTGACACACCCTTAAAATCACGTTTTTTGAACTTTAGACTTCAAGAAAAAAATTCACAGATACTTAAGTTAGCGAATGTGGAACCACAGATAGCTGGGGGTCCACTGCACTTGGGTTGCTCAGCAATGACGGACCACAGTAAGGAAGTGGCGGAGGTAAGCGTATTACGCGCTGCTCTCTGATTGGTCAATAGTTGCCAGCGATGGTGGACAACTGAAGTTAGTGTGACCGACTTTAATAAAACGCCCTTGTGTCAGCTGGGAATGGTCCGACAATCAATCGAGTGGAGTGCCTTCGTCACTTACTAATGTTGCAATAAAACATTTTGACAGATTTTGGAGCGCAGCGCGCCACATAAAATCGGTTCAAGGTCTGTAACACAACAAAAATTGACACATAAAGTGCACCGAATTATCAGGTGCACTGCCGATTTTTGTGAAACTGTAAGAATTTTAAGTGCGCCCTAAAGTGCAAAAAATACGATCGTTTTCTTACATTCAGAAGATATTAAAGGAAACCAAATCAGCTAAATTGGGTTATGCTTCAAAAATGAAATAAGAGCATTATTACTGGACTTGTGTAGGATTACCCATTTCAGTTGTATGACAAGATAAGCTTTACTCACCCAGGTGGTCAACAGCGGCGAGTCTTCTTCCATAATGCCAATTCAAACATAACACATACTTAAGTTAGTACAGTAATGTCAATCTTAGCACAAATTCATACACCTTTTGTGTAAACCTTGTGTAAAAACTGAAGCACAAATATATCCTCTTAGGTGTAGTAACAGCTGCATCATAAAGGAAATCCATTACAAATTTATGGACGTCCACAATCTTGACCTGCTAATTTTCGCGACAGTGCCACGGCCATCTCAGTTTATCATGGCACTTGTGGTCCCAAAGTGGTTTCAGTACAGTGGATCACACCATAAAGTATTCAAGGGGGAGTGACTGGGTCTTACGGTTACAATTTTTGTTTTTATTTGCCCGAGATGGCTATGAACAGGAGTCTAGCAACACTGAGAGGGTAAATATAAAAAAGGGGCCACAGATGTGTTTCACTAACATCTTTAACATTGCAAAGTGTGAGGTAGGTGATTGTATAGTTGAGGAAAATTTGAGAAGGTACAGTACGAGACTAAATACTACACAAAATCTTTCAAATCCTGATTCATAATTATTAGATTACAATTGCCATCTTGGCAATGACTGACCTAAGCTGACCAGGGTGAGGGGGGCAGTTGTTGGAGCTGTGGTGTTACCTGTAATTTCCTTAGTGACTGTGCTGCGTGGGAGTGGTGGGATGTCCCAATTTGTAGCGAAAGCCGGCTCCTCCACTCTGACTTCTTCATATTCCATTGATTCATATGGCGGGGTTGACATTGGGCTTTCTGCTGTGGCTGAGGCTGAAGTAGATGACCACATTTGAGTAAATAATTACAATGAGAAAGATACGTAAAAGATAGGACATTCCACATTTCCATCATTAGTGAGTCGTATAGTATTGTGTTCTGGACCCTCTGAAAAGTGTAAGTATCACTGAAAGTCATAACATTTATAATATGTACACACAAAATATGGTTACGGTGAGACAGGCTGAAGATGATGCCACACACAATATTCCTTTATGCATAAACGGATATCCAGTAGTCTTGTTGGTTCAGTGACACCACATGAATACTTGCTGGTATTTGTTTATGGCCTCATCTTGCAGTGTTGTTTTAAGAGAGACAATGCGTCTAGTGTGTAGTGAGATCACTGACGTTTCTCTGAAGGGCTTTGCCACCCTGTCAGCTCCCTGTAGAGAGGTTTGTGGTCAGTGTCCCAAAGCACCACGGCGAATTCAGAAAACCATCCCGGTTGTCCCCTCATGATTCTGCCAAGAAGCAATCTGGCGCCATTCCTTGGTCCTCTGTTGTGTGTTTCAGTTTTAATCTGCAAGAGCCAGAGAATGCAGTTTCAGATGGCCAAGTCCTGCTACATGACCAATTTGTGCATGCAAGTCAAAGTCTATCTCAGATGAGGCCAAATTGGGCACACAGTCTACGTCACAGGAGACAAGGGAAACTTACAATGTGCTACCCAGAAGAAATGAGCTAGAGGGTTCCCACAGGGTTGGTGCAGCCACAGTAGAATATGTAAATACGAAATTTCACAAATTCTGGTTGGTCCCAGTTGGCCACTGTAGTTAGGTGAGTTTGGACAAAGCAACAGAGATAGATTGGTGAGAGTACGCAGATGAGAATAGGGACATTAAATGGAGGGACAACGACTAGTAAAGGGAGAGAACGAGCTGATATGGAGTGAAGGAAGGTAATGTGTATCCAGGAGACCCAATGGAAAGATTGCAAGGCAAGGAGCATTGAAGGGGGACGCAAGCTGCATGGTGTAGTTTGAGGGATGACAAGGGTAGGAGTTATACTGAAGGAACACTTAATGAAAAGAGTAATCAAAGATATTGAAGATATTGGAGAGAGTTATTGAGGCTAGGTTAAGAAAGGAAGTTACGATTAACGTGAACAGCATGAAAGGGTACCATTGCTGCCATGTTTTACTCAAGAGTGCTGATGGAGAAGCACAGAGTAGGTCAGAAGGAGTTGCACCGTGTCCTTGTAGACCTCAAGAAAGCAGATGATAGGGCACCTAATTCGGAGCTGTTGCACTCGAGGAGGAAATGAGGAGTGGCGAAGAAGTATGTTAAGGTGGTAAAGGAAATGCATGAGGTTGATAAGACAATGGTGAGGTGTGGTTGGAATGATAAATGGGTTCAGGGTCAGAGTAGGCTTACGTCAGGGACCAGCCCTGTGCCCCTTCTGGTTCACAATGGTGATGAACAGACTGACATATGATGTTAGGCTGGGATTCCCATGGACAATGATGTTTGCATCTGATTTTGCTATCTGTGGTGAGAGTAGGAGACAGGTGGAAGAGAACCTGAAAAAGTGGAGGCTTGCACTGGAGAGCAGAGGAACGAGAGTTAGCGAGAGCAAGACGAGTACATGTGTATGAATGATGGTGAGGCAGGTGGACTCATGAAGTTGCCATTCAAAGTAATCAATAGTGCACAAGAGAGGTGAAGAATGTGTGGCATGGGTGGAGAAGAGTGTCAGGACTGCTATGTGAGAGTGAATCACAGCTCGACTAAAAAGTGAAGGTTCACAAGGTGGCAGTGGGACCTGCTATGATTTCTGGGTTAGAAAACAGTGGCTCTGTCGTAGAAACGGGCACTTGAGCTGGAGATGGCAGAGATGAGGACACTGAGGTCTTCTTTGGGAGTAACCACATTAGACAGGATTAAATATGACACCATGGGAGGAACAGCTAAGGTGGAGCAATTCTAGGGGCAAGGCCCGAGAGGCTAATTTGCGATGATTTGGTCATGTGCAGAGGAGAGATAGGGGATACTCGGGAAACATGATTGTTGCGTGTGCCTATCTTTCTGCGTTCGTCCATGGGTTGTCGCCGGCGGGGGGCGGCTGCCTGTCCCGCACCCGATGACTTTTCATTAATGTGCCGCGGTATACCGCTGGGGAAACACTGAAAAAGTGTGCACGCCAGGTACGATATCAAACTTGCACCCACTGAAAGCCTGGAGTTTGATTTATTGCGCCTATTTCTTCCTGTTACTATATCGCAGTTACAAACACACTTGTATGACATGAAACGACCTATGTGAGCGCCATTTTTACAGATACCGTTGATCATTGACAAAGCAAATATGACATGTAGATGGAATCTTGAAGCACACTTACAGCCTCCACGTCTTCCTGGGTGAGTAGGTCCCGTGCGGCGCACTGATCACACACATCAGCTGTTTTCATCCCCACAAGAGTAGGGGACATGAGCTGAACGAGTCTGATGCAGATGTCATTCTCGGCCTCCGCCTCTGAATCTACGCAACCGGCCTGCACGTAGTCAGCTGCATATTTACATCCTCCGTTGGACAACGCGTTTACAAACTCTGTAAACCAGCCGGGAGCGTGCGGCGTCCCGATGACCGCCGTGATCAGCATGTCCACTGCGTTGCGATTGCCGTCATTCCTCACTTTCTGCCGGATCGCTTCACGGGTGTTGGCGTCCACGGAGGTGCAATGGTCCAACACCTGTTCAACTTGGATAAGTTGTTGCAGCCTTGGCCTTAGGTTTTCGAGGAGATCCACCTTGTTTTGGTCTTTATCGGAGTCCATTTCTACTCACGATGTACGACGGACCAACTTAGACAGTTTCATTTCCGGTTCTGTCCGTCTGTCTGTCTGTCTGTCTGTCAATCAATACTACATTACGATAACCACATCTTTTTTTTTCAAAAAATTGTAACCGCTATTGTTTTATGGATACAGCCAATACTTGCAGGGGACCGCTGAGGTCTGCAGCTTGAGCTTGATTGCTGACTCTGACTTGACAGCCAATACTGTACATTAAATAAAATACATAAAATGTTTGGTTTGAGTGAAAATATCCAGTCGTTCATACACCTATAGCAGGGGTCGGCAACCCAATATGTTGAAAGAGCCATATTGGACCAAAAAGTAAAAAACAAATCTGTCGAGAGCCGCAAAAAAATTTAAAAGCCTTATATAAGCCGTATTAATGAATCAAATATTTACTCTTGATATTTTTACAACATTGAAAAACGTTAAGAATCTTTGTGTCACATTATTCCTCCCAGAAAAACCATATCAAAACAAAAAAAGTACATTTTTCCCATTTTTATCCATTGTCACACGTTTTTGAAAATGCTCCAGGGAGCCACTAGGGCGGCGCTAAAGAGCCGCATGCGGCTCCAGAGCCGCGGGTTGCCGACCCCTGACCTATAGGTTCTAAGAAAATGACTATCGACACTGTATCAAACATACACAAAGTGTTTTTCCTTTTATTTTATTGCTCCCACAGCCTTAGAACAGACGTGCTACTGTCATATATTTTATTATGTTTTAAAAAATCATTTCATATATTATTCCCTACCATTTCAGAGGAAAACACTGACTGTTTTGTCTTCATGGTTAATAAATAGATGTGGGGTAATCATGAGTTTTGAAATAAATTTTACAATAAAATGGTCATTTAGCATTTTGGTTGTGGCATTTGTTGTATAGGCACAAGACCCCCTCTTTTTATGCTTTGTACTAATCTAGTGTCCCCAACCTGGAAATTCCTTCTCACACCCCAAAGTGCATTCTAGAACAAAACAGACATAAATAATTATGTTGACATCATTATATATAGTAATATGCTACGTTGTGCTTTCAGCAGTGCAAAACAGTAAATATGGTATATAGAAAATACAAAACCACATGCACTGTCTCGTTGAAATGCTGACATCATACTTGCTTGTCAGGCTTAACTCTGGAATAACATAGAGCAGATGAAATATAATAGTTATTGCCTCTTCCTGGCAAGTGTTTGTGGTGTATATTGTCATGGTACAGCCATTTGTCATAGTCTGCAGTAATAATGCACATCTGATTTAAACATACACAATACTGTGCCATATAATTCAGTGCAATAATTCCATAACCCCTGAGTCAGACTTCAGAGAACACAGGCAAACCGCTAAGAATGAGAATTGTACTTACACCTTTGTAATAACGCTGTTGTACGATACTGCTAAAATGAATTTGAGCTGTGGTCCATTTACTTACATGGGATTTTTCCTACAGGGGCCACAACCCAGAAATGTTGCTTGATCACTGAGGAGCTCCGGTTTTGTTTCACACAAGCTTTGCTTTCTATCAGGTCATTCTTGGAATCGATATGAAAACTTAGACTTCATTGGCTAGACTCACCCGATTAAGTAATTAGAATGTGACTAAAGCAGGGAGAGAGACGATGAGCCATGTTGTGTATCCAGATAACAAGTTTACACAGGTGAGTAGGGCCGTGGCTCTCTAAACTCAGGATATCAGGAAAATTCAAAAAATGATCAAACTAATGACCTGTAATGTGGTAAATGGGTCTCACAGCCTGTTGATACACTCTTAAATGACCCCATTGACAATTTAACAAAATTTAGCCTTGAGTGGCACACAAAGTTTACACATTTTGCTTAAGACATGTGGAAACCTTCAATCTGTGTTTTTGTGGCCAATTCAATCACTCCATTCACCAAGATTTCTCACATAACAGCCATTACTTACAGCTGAAGTTGAACAACAATACTGCAAAGCTGTTGTCAATATTATGCCCTCACTACTAAATATTTACTCCTCATTAAATAACTACGAATATGTTTTACTCGAGTGTTTGATAGGCTCACTTACACAGGTTTCGTCATCTCACCCAGAGACTTGCAGAATGCTAATCTCATTTGTTGTCAAATGTTAACACATAATGTGGCTTGTAATTTGCATCATGTGTTTTGTTAGTGTAAATCAGTGCTTATGCCTTTACTGTACATTGCAAAGCATTGGAATCAGAGAAAGTATACATATGTCGTTGTTGTGGGGCGCAGAAACCTCCAGTAATGAAACCTGCTTGTTTACCTCACGGAAGTTGTACCAACTGTTCTAACCACAGAACTGCCCCACTTACATATTGGAGCTGGTTTGCATAATGACTGTTGTGGAGGTGCTTCTGTAAGCTTGAGGTTTTCAAGGTATATTTTGAAGTCCAAACAGCCTATCAGAGTTTAAAGCCTGTGGAAAGTACAACATTAACTAGGTTATGTAAACCCTCTTCTCTGAGAGCAGGTTCCATGCCTATCTAAAATGAACCAATGAACCAATCCATCCTTGGAGGAATAAATAAGAAATGGGGAATGCCTCTCTATGGGGCCATTCATTCAGTTTGATCTGCTTAGCGTAATCGTGTGACTTGAATTCTTAGTGGACTTGCAAAAAATGCAACAATTCATCCACGGCTGCACCTTATGGGTAACACTAAGGTTACAATATGTAACCGGAGTTATCACAACAACTGCGGAAAACAGTTTGAATTTAATCCACATAAGTAATGATGAAAACATCTTAATACTATTACCAAGCAACTGCAAATCAACAATACAGATGTCTGTGCCAGCATGCGGATAAAGAGTTGCTACTAAAGCAATAGAGCATTACAACCCAGATATTAAAAGACGAGCAATTGCTGAGTTTATGGCCTGGGAAACCTGGTGTCTGAGATGGGTCTGTGCAGTCCAGCAGTGGTAACAACGTGGCCAGAAGGGGACGGAGAGGTAGAGGAAGAGGAACAGGGGAACGTTTCAGCTGGAAGGAGGATCATCGCAGCCTGGTGATTCCCTGTGGTTTGATGTTGCAGTTGTTGTGGATTCTGTTGCTGCTGTGGCTCTTTGTGTCTTTGTAGGAGCACTGACGTAAGGCTGTCCTCTGTGGGTGCATTCATGTGAGCCAAGCTCAACAGGGAGTCTTTGGATTCCTGGTGAGGTCTCTCCTGTTTCTGATGGAGACCCTGTGATATAGATCGGCATAATCAAAAAGACAGAATATAGATTATCCAGACAGAAATTGGAATCGACTTTTCAGGCAAAGTTCCAATTTTACCAACCACAAATTGATAGTTAGTGAGGACGATCGATAGTTGGCGAGGGCTTGATCTCTCCAAATTTGAAGTATGACTTTGGCAACACAGGGTTGTAAGATTGCATGTTTCTAGCCCTTCTGACTTGATTTTGACAATGTAAGGCACAGTAATTCATGATAACTGTGCAGGTTGTATTGAATGACATTCTCATCGTTATTTGTACCTTGACTGTAAGCATAAAAGTGACTGATAAGATTTATTAGCCAGATATTGAGTGTGCAAGGTAACATGCGTCAGACCTACAGGCTCAAACTGTGTAACCGGTGATTTTCTCCAAATGAATGAGCTGACCTGACTAGCTGTATGGCTGAAGAAATGGCTTGCTGTCAGCGGAACTGGCTGAACCTTCACAGCGGGTCTGTGATAGTCGGGACTGGCAGTCACAGTGCTGTAGGCTGGTGGCCCCATTGTCGGCTGTCTCTGCAGCAGCTGGAGGATGGTTTGAATATCTGATAACATCTGAGACTCCAGCCTCAAAAAAGAACAGAAAATGAAAAATTCAGTGTGTGTGTGTGCGCGCGCGCGTGTCTATATGTGTGTGTGTGTGAGGAGGAGACAGCGCCAGAGAGCTAGAGAGATCATGGCAGGTCAGAGAAGATGAATAGATAATTCATGTAATGACTGCAAACATATTAAAGTGTGCTTCAGTGAGCACTAGATGGAGCTTGTGGACCTCCGTGTGAGACAAATGAGGAGACGGTAAAGGCTCGGAAAGTGCAGTAGATGAAAGCCACCACTGCTGCTGGGAGCGATAATGAGTTTTGTGTGGGAGGTGTGAATTCAGCTTTTACTGTGGAAATGACTGGATCACACTCTTTTGCTCAATCTAATTATGGCTCGATTTCATCCAGGCGCTATATTTAGGGCCTCGTGCAAAATGGGTTAATGCTGAATAATCTTTTAATTACCTGTTCGTCCAATCTAATGCACAGAGTCATTGTCATTTGTGTTGTGTTTCCGCTTCACTGAGCTGTCCCATTGTTTTGAGGGTTTACGTGGTTTTGATTGGCTGACTCAGATTCGACTCAGATTCATTAGGTCAGCAAGAGCTACCAAAACACAAGGATGAAAAAAAATGGAGCATAACAAGCCATTTCAAATTTAATGAAATGGATGACATGTCTTATTTCAGACCTGATGGTCAGTCACAGTCATGCTGGAGTACCGGTATTGCTCATACTCAGTTATTTCGAACTTGAGTGGCTATTTCAGGCGTGCAATGACTTATGTGCCCATTGTCATGCCGTATCTCACAAATCCACAGAGAAAGTGTGGAGTTTTATTATTACTTCGTGTAGGAGATTGTATATGATGTTGAGCTGCATTAAAAGGTGTTGTATCAGTGCGCCTCGTTTCGAAAATCTGAATTTCTTGCGAGATTTGAATAAATTGTCTCTGCTGTATTTTTTCCTTCAGAATTGGGGATGTCTCCACATCCAAAGACCCCCAGGTTAATTGTTAGTTGAAGTGTGAATGCGTTTGTCTGTTTATGTGATGAGAAAGACCAGTGGAGTATGCAGAGTGCACCCTGCCTGCTCCTCCAAACAATCTTCCCTCAAGAGCAAGAGGAGGATGAGTGGTCTGACTGGCCAAGAGTGGAGGGAAGAATGAATGGATGGATACCTTGCTAGTTTCTTTTGGATGCCAGGTTTTTTTTAGCACTGGGTGCACCATCTCTCTGCTCTGTGCTGCATTTCTTAACAATGCCGTTTACTTCACAATATGATACCTATGCTTAAACAACCATTTCTTCAAAGTATTGGGAAGAAGGACAACGTATTGCACATGCCAACTCCCGCCACAAGCAATACATTTATCGATGCTGCAGTTGTTACCCTGAAATCCTTCGTGTTTGTCTCGCTCGTTGTCTGCATGATGAATGACTGGCACAATGACATTTTCTTTTCTCAAACCTTACCTATTCAAGTGCTCTTGAAGCTGACTTAAGCGCTGCTCCACCTCGCCGTAGGTGATCTCGCTCGTGGAGGTGTCTTCCTCCCTCAGGTCTCTAATGTGTGCTGACTCATCCAGATAGTCTGCGGGCCCTTTGCAGGCCCATTTATCACAACACAGATCTGTAGGGTCGAAGCAAAGCACATGCTTCACATCTTCGCATTTGGGTCACAACAACGTAACCATTAGAGGAAAAGGGGGAAAACAATCATGCACCAAAATAGAAATTGATTAATCTCACGAGGGCGGTTGGGGGTTTAGATGGGGGGGGCTGGATGTTTGGTCTTTGTTGGTCATGTATCAGGGCCTTTGCACCCGTGGACTTGTTAACACAATGTTTACTAGCAAGATAAGCGTGCTGTTATCTCTACTGGCCACCCCGTTTCGTTGAGACCTGTTTGTGAGTTTAAACAGAGAGACAGTTTCCTTTGTGAGAACAGGCTATCTGCGCAGCAGTTTGTGCAGGTGGCTGTGCACAACTCATTGAGGCTCTTGTAGTGCATTGTGCAGATAGGAGGCCCCTGTGGGTGAAGCTATCACCATGGACGAGGCGCTCTAATAGCCTCACAGGGAGATTGGTATGATTTGTCCTCTGCGTCCTGTCCACCATTCTCTGCCCCTCCAGGGGATTAGAATATTTCTGCTGTTCAAGCACAGGCACATACAAAGATTAAAAAGACTTGACTTGTGTGTTGCCTGACAGAATCTTTTTCAAGCAGAGTTGTAAATATTTTGAGCAGAATCTTTGTGTTGCAAGAAAAAAGACTCGCTATGCAATATTGTTGTTGAAAAACCTGAATTCCCTGCTTCTTCATGGCCCACTTGGTAAGAGATGTGGCTTGCAAAATTGATTCAGAAATGATGGGTAGAGTTGGAAGTACTTATATTTTATTTAAGTGTTAACAAGACAGCAGGCAAATGAGAGGGAGATGTGGAATGCCAGATTGACAAAAGTGGGGTTGTGGACTTCAGAACTGGGCACCCGACCAAAAATCTACATCTATCGATACTTTTACATATGTTCCCTTTCAGATTCCCTTTCCCTGCCCCCTCACATCTGCAACGTGATTGTCAAATGATCCTTCCACCTACAGGTCCCAATGCATTTCATGTCATTTGCAGGTTGGGAATCTCTCCTTGATTTGCCTTTGCCAAGATATCTTCCTCTTTCTTGTGGCTGAAAATTCTCTTGGGGCATTGAAACTTGGACTACTCCCTTAGACTCAAGACAGCACTGCTAACAGGCAGTTGATAAATTAAAAACACAGAAATTACCTTCAAAAGATGGCTGCCGGTCCAGGCTGTCCCTGACATGCATATGCCCTTTGAGATGTGGCTCCACCGTCGAGGACTGAGGCGCTGTGTAACCCAAAACTTCAGAGGATCTCTTCAGACATGAGTGCGACTCTCTATCCCTCCCAAAGTCTTTATCATCTTCTTTGCTTTCGCCTGTGGAGTGAAAACCACGGAGGCGTCAGTGGCACATAAGCGTTCCTCTGGGGGGCACTGCTTTGTGTGAAAAACGCTCTGAGGGAAGGATGCACTGGCCCTCCGCTGTCAAGTGTGTTGTCACCTTTGGAATTATCTGGTGTGAAGGAGATCCTCCTCCTGCTCTTAGTGCCCTCGTTCTCTGATTCACAGCCTTCAGAAAGGGATGCCTGTGCCGGTTGTGTTCGAAAACAAAATGTAAACACATCTTGTCAGGCATCTGACTTTGGATATCAACAAAGTGTATGATCTCAGACTGTTTATTCATCACCTTGGCATACTCATCTCGGAGGTTGAAGGTTAGCTCCAGGTTGTTGAAGAAATAATCAGCAAACTCAGGGTACATGTCGAGCACTTCTAGAAGATCCTCTCTCTGAATGGTGTGAAGGTCGCAGTAGCTCAGTGCTCGCACGTCGGCGTTGGACTTTCCTGGCTTAGCAAAGAGGTGGATCATCTCTCCGAAGATGTCGTTTTTACCTGTTTGTGTCAGACACACATGCACACACACAGAGAGAGCTAATCTTAGGTACCTTTGAGGAGGAACTGATGGTTATGCATTAAGTTTCATTTACAGCAACCTAAAGAAAGATTAATCCAAAAAAAAAAAAGTGCTCTCCTGTGTTCGCCTTGTGCATTCCAGACAGAGGCGTGTCTGATTTGTTTTTTAATTTGAAAATTGTACTGCTTTTTTCTGACTTGATAGTCTCCCAAGGTTTGTTACATCAGTTGTCATGATCTTTGATCCATTATTCAGACTGTGGATGGACTGGTAACTGGAGGCAACTTTGATGTGGGAAGAAGCGAGCCGGCTTGTGAGTGAAACGCTTAATTGTTGCGCACTTCAAACAGAATATATGCAGCCACGTAATGATGCAGTTGCTTGGGCAAACATCCACCGAGTCCTGCAACGTACTATAAATGTCCTCTGTCCGAGGCACCAGAGGTCTATTTTAAACTGTCTTTGATCATCCCTTGGATTTTGAAATGCCAGCGCTGTAAGCAGGGGTTCAGGAGGAAGAGATAAATGCTGCCTGCCTGCGAGTCTCTCGCAGCATGGATCGGACACCGTGCTACGTCAGACAACGGCTTCACACACAGTAGTATACGGGCATGCGCATACAACCCAGCCAGGTAAGGATTTAGAAGGTCATCTTGCTGCGTCGACAGTTAACAGAACAATGCTACCTACCTCTCCTTTGTATCACTAATGTTGGCCAGGCTGTTTAGCTGCAACAATCGCTATTGTTTGCGTTAGATTTATTTCTAGGCTGCTTGGAGCTACGATTGCAAAAACAATTCAGCGGCTGATCAGGCTGAAAGGCACAACCTCAATCAGAGAGCAGGTAGTAATCTGTTTGTTCAGCTAGGGAAGGATCTGGTTGGACAAGTAATTCTGGAGGCTCTTTAGCCTCCAGAGATCTAGCTCGAGAGTACAAAGGGTTACAAAGGGGGAAATGTGAGATCAGGGAAACGCTTGTGGTATCGAAACCACCAACGTTTGTCACAATGCTCCCATAATACGTGATCGCCATTTATGTCAGTCTGTCTGGCTGTAGCCTGTGACGAATCCCATCATTATCGTATGAATTGTCAGAGACAAATTTAGGTTTCTCTACGTATAAGTTCCTGGTCTGCGTATTGGGTGATAATGGTTTTGTGTGATCTTCAGATTTTTACTTAGCTGGGACCCTATTCTGTCAGACGCGGCTTTAGAGAACATACATCTCATGAATAATAACAAGTTGAATCCAGGCTTGGCCTATAACACCTGGAAGGCTCACGGGTGAAATGCAACATTATCACTAATAAAAGTAAAGATTATTCAAGTTTGAAGTATTCCAGAAATAGAATATGAATTCAAATTTAGAAATGCCTTTTTTCATTTTTTACAACCTTTCCAAATCCATTTTTTGCTGCTCCAACACATTTCCTCCTCGCTATTCCAAATGTGGCAGCATAATGCCTTGACAGGTGTTTCGCGATGCTCTTTTTCATGCCCGTGGTGTCACTTAATAGAAATGTCAGAGGCTGGCACATGAGCAGCCCTGTTGCCCACAAGTGTGGGAGGGCTGACACGCCTTGTCATTACTGTCAGAACGTGCGAACATGATAAGGTTTAGTTCACAACTGGATAATTCTTCACCTTTAAAGGGCCTGCGTATTCTGTTGACAACGGTTGCTCTCATGCGGACAGAGATGACCACGTTTGCATTGTTGTGTGTGTTTTTTAAGTAGTGTAAGCTCACTCGTGACAATCTTCCTCTGTATGACAGCAGCAAATATAGATGCTCCTTCGCGTGGCAGTGATTACACAATCTCAGCACACTGCATTTGTCCTTGTCACGCAATTTAAAAACAATGTTTTTGTGATTTGTATACTCACAAAGTGTGGTCTGTAGGTGGTGATCTGGAAAATGCTCAAAGTACTGCATCTGGCAGTAAAAGCGATTTGCAGGAATATGCAAAACCTCACCAACCCTCTCCTGAGATTATTCCTCCTCACTATCCTTCGCGCCCCAGATTGGCCCATGACACTAATCCCCCCACGATTGTTGTTTGTTTTTGTAAATTTTGATTCCCTCAGTAGGAGGCGCTTTGAGGACATTATTTTTGTCATGGAGAGCAAAGCAAAGAGTCCAACAAATTCAACTTCTTTTTTATTTGTTTGTTTGTTTGTTTTGTTTCTGAAATTATTATGATTATTTTTAACATCGTGTTGCCTCAACATAATTTTAAATCCTCCAGACTCCTGGTTGTCAAATTGGGTTTTTGTCTTGGATTCAGGCAGGGAATATGAAGTTGTACAAGCTTTGGCATTACCATTCAACACACTGGAAGCAGAAATCCTCCACGCGGCAGGAGGAGTTGTCTTTGCATATCTGTCAGTGGTGATGTAATTCTCAAGAGGCTGAAACCAAGAGCGCGATAAATGTTGTGCCGCTCATGATTGTAAGTAGTAGACTGGTCCAAAGAGACTGAAATAGTACATAATTTTGTTGTCCAATTATTATAAGAGCAGAAGTACTGCCTTACTTAGTTTTTTTATATAAAAGTATTTATGTAAGATTTCACTGTCAAGTTACAGCTGTGCGACGTGTTCAATTTGTGCTCCTCACTCAGACCATAGTTTTCTATATTTAGAGAGACATGTTCTGTTTCCACAGCGTTTGTTTCTACATGCCCTAACATGACAGTGGTTCTGTGTTCATGCCTTTATTATTTCTTGCTTTCACTGTTTTCTTCTTTCTCCTCGCTGATGTCAGTGTACCAAGAGTGTGCAGGTTTTGGTCTGACAAATTGGCAAAGTCATGCCACCCAAGCGAAGAGCCGCAAAACACAATTTCCTGAAACGTATACAGTAATTAAGGGAAGAGACTGTGTTTTACCCAGGATGGCTACCACGATGTCATCCCTCAGGATTTCAATGGAGCCACGGGATAGGAAGTAGAGAGCTGTGAGGAGATCACCACAGTGGACCAGCGTGTCTCCTGGAGGAGCATGAGTGGTTTGGAAGCGCATGGCCAGAGCTCTGAGGCACCCGTTGCTGGCCCCATGGAATGCTTTGCAGTCTTCTAGAAGATTTCTGTTAAGGTGCAGGCAGATGTCTGCTTGGAGGCACTCTGGAAAGCCTTTTAACACCTGTTGGGCACAAGGGATATAGCTTTGTTACAATAGCCATAATTGGGTAATTATCCTACAAACTCTGACAATGAGATGTTAAATTGAACCTCACAATAACACATGATGAGGGCATGACACAGAAACACTTGGCAGAGAAGAGCGACACCCCGTGTAACACAGGTGACTCGGTTAAAGAGAGAATTGTGATGAAATCGTTTGTTGTCCGTTGTGGCATTACGAGATGTTTCCGCTGATGCAAGTTTAGCAGTATTTGTCTCTAATGCCACAGGTCCAACCTGGTTCACAGACGCGGACGAATAACATTTTGCATGCGCAGCAGCAGGCATAGTACACTCCTTATGTATAAAGATGATGAGACGCCAGGAAAATACTGTAAGGGTGACCAGATTATGCGTGAAAGAGGGAACAAGAAAATATGTACCTCCTGCTCTTGCCCGTGTTGTTGATGTTAATCCAAATGAAATGCAGAGATGAGAGAAAGCTCAGTTCAGATTTATGCAAACGCTGTTATTAACATACGATGTGCATATACAGTTCAGATTAAGCAGTTTAGTAATCACATGTGGCGGTTTCTGTTGTTTACCGTATTCATATCGATGCCGTTGGTGTAGGCCCAGGAGTGTTGGAAGTACTCCTCCAGCCTCTGCCTCAGCGGGTTGGGAATCTGGTGGAAGCGGATGAATTCCTTGACCCGCAGCATTTGAGCGTGGTAGCGAGCCGTGCCTGAGTACAACCTCTGGATGATGGCGGAGACGTTACCGAAAATACTGGCATACATGAGAGCTGCAAAGTAAACAGCCAATCGACAAGAGAGGTCAGAGGTGAATTGCACATGACAGAGACAGCGCAGCCTTTTTACTTGAAAGTTTTAGCGCCACAGCTACAGATAAATGAATATGCAGGGATGCCAAAGCTGCAAAAAAAAGACATGTTTGTACTCACAGCCAATCAGCATGACGCAGATGGAGAAGATCTTCTCCGAGTTGGTGTTTGGGGAAACATTTCCAAAGCCAACACTGGTCAGGCTGCTGAAGGTGAAGTAAAGTGCAGTGACGTACTTGTCCTTGATAGAAGGCCCAGACGTGGGATCGCTGTAGTTGTACTTCTTCCCTATGGACACACCAAGATTGTCTAGCCAGCCAATCTTGTGCTCCAAGTAGGGTTTCTCCACATTGCCAATGGCGTACCAGATACACGCCAGCCAGTGAGCAATGAGGGCAAAGATACACATGAGCAGCATGAGAACTGCGGCTCCATACTCAGAGTAGCGGTCCAACTTCCTGGCAACGCGTACTAACCGCAGCAGCCTGGCGGTTTTCAGCAGGCCAATTAGAGTGGTGGTCTAAAGAAAGCGACAGAAGAACAAGAAAAACACCATTACCAGAAGTGGTGGAGGTGGGGTGCTGAGATGATTTTGACACATTTGATGACTGCCAAACAATAACTGATACTGTGAGACCTCTCTTCTTCAACTGGACAAATTGCAGGAACCTAGTAATTCACAGACCAGTAAATTTTTCTAGTAAAAAAGTATGTTACATAAATCAAACAACTATATTGTAACAATAATAACAATTAATAATGCAGCATGATATCCAACATCCCATATTATGACAACAAATACTGTGCGGAGTAACACAATGTAGGTGTAAACAGATAGGTGAAAACTGTAAACTTCCACTGTTCTAGTATTAAAGAAATTAGTCCCCACAGATGAACCCACATTGAGTCTCATCAGGTCTGGAACTCTCACTGCACACTAACTGAGCCCCTTTGTTGACTTTGCCGTTATTGAGCGTCCGTGGAAGCCAGTGTCCTTGTTAGCAGTCGAACTCCTGCACTTGATAGTTACAGAATGACCCGAAATGAAATGAAGTGTGCTCACAAAATTATGTGCAGTTTCCCACAAGATTTTTCCCAAAAAGTTGTTGGTTTAGGCAGAGCATTTTAAGTGGAATCTAATGAGAGTTCAAGAAAGAATGGTCAAGAGGAAGCAGGGACATTTGAGGGCAGTCACTGGACTGTGAGGAAGAGCTTGGAGATATTTTGCTGTTTTAGGATCAAGGGAGCGGCCATTTGGATGGATGAACATCCTCAAGCTTATATTTGAGTGATTGCACTCAAATCTCCCTCTTTCCAATTTACCTTAACAGGGTGAAGAGGAGTTATAATGTGGTACATTTGCATTGCTGTCCATACGCTTGGATTTCCTTTCTCAAAATGTATTATTTGTAAATGTCTTCTGCTTTCCCCAAATTTCTTTCACACCCAAATTGGATTTCTGCAACTGTTGCGCATCTCAGTTGCGTTTTTTTTCCCCCATCATCAAAATTACTTTGCATGAATGTCCTCTCACAGTGTGCTGAGTTTGTTTGCACAACCGGATGGGGACATTTTGCTGAAAGCTGTGCAAAAGTGCAATTACATGCTGCCGTTACACGCTGAAAGATGAAATGAGCCTTCTGCCAATGTCTTTGTTACTGTTGTGTTCTAAATTACTCCACACCTAGGTGGTCATTTCAGAGCTGAAAAGCTTGGATTGTTAACTGCGGTATAGTACATCAGAGTGTTATTAAAGTGTTGTCATTCTCCTGTCTGTAGACGAAAATTGCAGTTTCCCCTCCAAGATCATTTTTGCAAGAAAAATGAGGTGGGATCCTGTGGAAGACCTGCTTTTTTATTTGTTTACTCTGCTTGAAAGGCGCTCAAAGACGTTGTATCCATTTCCAGCCAATTATACTATGTCACTTCTGAGAAAAGCAAAGTAGCAGTTCAGTCAGAGAAACAATGTCAGGCTGCTTTTTGGGTTCATTGTCAGTAACTGACTCAGCATTTGCAGCAACTGTGGTTGAGAGGATGATTATGATTTATAATCAGGAGCTTTACTCGTATAATGGAGTGCCTACAAAAATGCTGGACCAACCAAATGGCCATCTCACATCTGCATCTAAGCCCTGCACACAAACCCGCATCATTGATTGCCATTTGGTAAACCATTAATCCGCCTAAATGGATTCTAGAATAAACGCCATTGAGAGGGAGAAAAAAGCAAAAAAATGAGCATGCAATTTCATGTAATCCAAGACAGAAAGAGTCAGGCTTGAAGTTGAAACCCTAAACTACCTCACCAAAAGGCCACAGCATATCAGGCTGAAGGACACCCGGTCTGACACCGTGATCAGTATCACCGGAGCACCCCAGGGCACAGTGTTGGCCCCTCTCCTCTTCACCCTTTACGCCTCAAACTTCTGCTAGAATTTGGAGCAGTGCCACATCCAGAAGTTCGCAAGATGACACAGCCATCGTCGCGTGCATCAGGGACGACAAAGATCAGGAGTACAGGCGCCTGGTGAGGGATTACACTGGCTGCTGCCGCAAGAGCTCAACACCTCGAAAAGCAAGGAATTGGTCATTGACTTTGGGAAGTGCAGTTTCCTGGGACTGGTTCTAATCGCGGGGGTTGAGGTGGAGGTTGTGCTCTCCTACAAATATCTTGGACTGTGGAGAGAGAGTGGAGCAGCACTACAAAGAAAGACTCCTCCAGGATGGACAAACTGATCAGGCGGGCTGGCTCTGTGGTCGGCTTGAAGCTGGACTCGGTGGTGTCAGTGGTGGAGGAGAAGACCCTCAACAAACCACTCGCCATCGTGGACGATCCGAGCCACCTTCTGAACACCATTATCAGCAACCAGATGAGCCAGTTCAGTACCCGGCTGCTGCTTCCAAGTGCAGGACCAACATGCTTAAGAGCGCTTTTGTTCTGCTGACCATGAAACCGTACAATTCCCCACCTGGGGCGAGGAGGAGAGGGACGAGGGTCTCAGGGGGGGAAGTGATGGCCATTACGGTATAGCAGTGCGTTACAGAGTAATGCATCTTTGTACACTGACTGTGCCTTACACACTGCAATACACAACACTCC
>OMPJ01028308.1:74147-84473 GCA_900312935.1 Carapus acus
CAGCCAGGGCACTGCTGGCCTAGCCTGTGTAAATATAATAGGCCTGTGTGCAGCTTTGAATGTCACCGTGCGTGACTTTTCATCCTTATATTCATCCTTTTATGTATATATATACACAAAAAAACTCTTGCTGTCTATTGCGGTGGAGGACGAAAGCTCCTCTTCAGCTAAGAGAGGTAGACAGCAGCTGCTCCAGCCTCCTACGGTTTCTGCCCTGACATCTCTCTGTAATTACTACCTTATGAATTGCCATGAGCAGTCTCCCGGCCACAAGCCTCCACCACCTTTAACCCCACCACCATCATGCTGTGCATTAAAAATGACTTTTCCTGCAGTCAGGAGTTTCAGATTTTGGATAACAATAATGTGCTACAAAATATTCATGCTTTCAGATGCGCCCCTGTACCCAGGAAAAATATTTGAGCTGCACCTGGTCTCACCTGTGGCTGTGTTGAATCAGTTTAATCTTCTCAACCAATCAAATTGCCCTGGCTTTGTTAGTGGCCATCTTTGTTAATGTGCGTCTAATCAAAGTTTTGTACATCTGAATGTGTTCCATACATCCTCCCCAATTTGTTAAAACTCAAAATAAGGGAATATGGAAGATGAAAGTTTATGATGAACTCAATTTGCTCTTTAATTTGTATTCAGGTAAGACTAATTTCACTCAATGTTGTCGCTTTTGTCAATGAACCATATATTTTTTGACTTGAGCGAACAACATGTGTTTCAAATAAACACAAACTTAAACATTTTTAAGAAGGGGAGTAATTTTGTCCTTTCTTAGTACGGTTACCACAACTGTTGTTGTTGTTGTAAATTGAATGAACTAATGCATCATTCAATAAATATACAGATTTATAGGACAATATCACAGAATGGAGTCGAAACGTATTTACCTGCGTGACTTTTTCCGTGACGTTGTGAGTTCGCTCTTTAACCTTTGGTGCGATGATGGGTTTTTCCGATGCTGGAGGAGAGTGAGTCTTCTTATCGGCCCCCTCAGAGAAATTGAGTGCAATCAGTGGGATCTTGTTGATGGTGCTGTATTTGTTGATGTTGGAGTCGGAGGTAGAGCCAAGCAGGCTGGACTTGAGGTGATTGAACGGGCCTGTAGAGACAAAAAACAAAAATATAGCGACAGTGGTGCAGCAGCGAATGCCTCATATGACAATGTGTGTTATTGTGTTTTCACAGGAAAAGATGCGAATGCAGAGGTAAACATGATTCTTATCCTGCGTCTTTCAGTGTGTGAGCACAATTCCAAGTAGCCGCCCATTTTTGTAAGAGACCATACTGAGGAATACTATATCCTATATGGTCAAAGCACACATTTGTTGGCCCTCAAATTGAATCCCTTAGCAGTTAAACGCAACTGGATCTGTCTCTGAGCTAGAGAGCGGTTTGCAGTTAGCGGGGAGAGCCTCAGATGTAAATGGAATCTCTCGCTCGCACTCAACGGCGGCAGTCATGAGGTTAGACGAGGAATTATAATGGTGCTGTTTGTCTGGTCTGTCTGTGTGGATGAAAGCGAGAAGGCGAAATGAATTCGCATGCAGAGGACATAATGGAATTCACATTTTTTACAATGTTTAGTAACATCCACCCATCCATCTGCCCGTTTATCCTTCAACTCGCGCCCACACGTGGCCACGTGGCCATATGGCCACTTTCCCGGCGATGGCTGAATGAGGGGGGTGGAGGGGTGGGTGGGCGGTTCAGGCGGGCAGGCGGGCGCATCCTGAATTAGGAGATTGTCCCACACGGTGCTGTCACGCTCACACAGGGCAGCCACAGGCAGGTTGCTTAGCCTCAGGTACGTTGAAACACATTTTGTGCGGAATATGGCACAGACAAAACAAAACTATTCATATTCCTCTGTCAATATGAATGTCACCAACACGGCTGTGGGGTAAAACAGACACGGAGGGGCAAGGCACAAGCATTCATGATACTCTCAGCGATGATGATGCGCCATCCACACGGCAGTTGGCCCCCCCTCAATACGATGTGCCGTTTTTGGATGGGTTAATGTGTAATTGCATAGGCGAGATTTCACTTGAATACTCTGTTCACAACACTGTGATGCGCAGTAAGCCCACTCAACCCATTCCAGCAAATGCGGACCACTGATGAGCTTTGATGATGAATGCAGTCCTTAAAGGTCATGCTCCATTAAAGCATGGAAAGATATATGTAAAATTATTACCTTTCATAGGCCTACCATTGTCTAAATGCGGCATGGGGTAGTCAAATAAGAGAGATGGAACAAAGGGTGAATGCAGATAAACCTGCTGTATCTTCATAACACGTTATGTATAAAACGACAAGATATTCAAAAGCTGATTAGTTAAATGAGCTCACAAACAAAAGCAACTGTCACACCACCGGTGGCAATTAGCCCAGTCTGTGTGGTGAGGAAAACACTGAGTAGTGTGAGAGAGGAAATGAGTTTTTTGGCGTCTACCTTCGCTTGCATGTCGGTCCCTGAATATGCTGTTGGGGTTGGAGCTGAAGCCCTCCATGTCGTGGACGGAGGACGCCCGTCTCATGCTGCTGATGCTGTCCCTGGGGAAGGTGTTTGAGAGGGTAGTGCAGGACTGCTGCTGCTGCTGCTGCTGGCACAGCTTGTCCCACGGGTCTTTTGGGGATGAGTGTTCGACCGGTTCGGGACCGACGCTGGCCAGGGAGGACTTGTGGCTGGAGCTGATGAGGGCGTGCGTGTCGTTGGCCTCGGCGGAGCTGCAAGTGTTCTTGCTGGGGGAGGGAAAGCTCTGCAGGGCCACCGGGTCCTCGGCGCCTTTGGGGGAGTCCACTGTGACGGCGTCCGGGTCCTCTTGCGGAAGAGACTGCTTGTTGGTGCTCATTAGGCTCAAAGCAGCCTGTCGGAAACGGAAGAATTTGCTCCTCCCTGTTTAAAGTTGGCGTTGGGAGCAGAGTGACGGGAAGAAAACACAACGGGAGACAGTTTTGAGTCAGTACGCGCAAATGAATAATTACACGCATAGACTATGAAAACACAAGGGGTGATACACCTAATAATAACACTGCAGACATTCTCTCCTCTAATTGTTATTGTATACCGTACTTGAAGCCCCCAATCCACTGAGTTCCAACGTTGTTAGGTTGCTTCGCTAATGATGCACAGTGAGCTGTTACCCCTCGCGCCTCAAACTATCTCATTTATTTAGTTTCAAACTCAGCATACAGTGACGAGTTGGCAAACCTCACGGCGAGTACAGCCTCTAACGGAGATTTAGAGGATATTTGTGCATTGAGGAGGGACAAAAGTGATGAATGCTGTATCATCTTCAATGACTTAGTGCTGGTTGATGCGTGGTTCTTGTCGAATTTGATGACATACTGCAATGTCATAAATCAAATTTAATGTATTTTAATCTGCAGGATTACTGTGGCGATCTGATGATGTTGCACCTGGATCAGCGGCACTTGCTCTGATTTTCATTGGGCAGATGAACATATCACACTAACGCCTGAGGACGGAAAGCAAAACGCTGTTGCTGACTTTACTAATAGCTGAATAATGTGCATTAATATTCACACAATGTTTGCTTTTTGGAGAAGATACAACAGGAGAAGGTCGAACTTCATGTGAACCGCAGGCTTTCCGCTAATCCCGACAAATAAGAGCCAATACGCACACGCACTTCATGGCTCAAAGAGTACACAGGGCCAAAAAGTAAACGGCCTCTTGGGTTGAACGAGAGTCCTGGCTCATTAACAATAGAAAGAGAGTGAAAGTGAACCCTGCTTCACTCCCAAAGGCGAGGCGGCCATCCTTCAGCACCCTCCTTAGATCATGTCACCGCCATCTGCTTGCGTCCCTCCGCCAAAACATGCCGATGTTGCAAACTACAGGAGCTTACAGTGGAGCAGTGACACGCTACAAGTTTCCTGGACAGGGACGAGATGCCATCCGGAAGCTGGCAGAAGATGTGGACCGTCCTGCTGGGCCGATCTCCTTGCACGAGAGTCACCTGAACTCTGAATGATCTTGACGGTTGCTCTTGCTCGTATGGTTTGTTTGGGGCTTCTGCCGCATGAAAGGAATCGTCCTTTAGGGCTACAATGTTCCATTGTGACGCCCACTGCTTAGCATTAGCAATGACTAAAAACATAAATTTACCTGTGTGACTTACTGTGAAAATGTACAATATCTCTACCGCCGTCCATCGATTCTGTGTATCCATGCATTTGTTTCAGCGTTTATTTATTTCTTTATTTTACTTGTGTGGGAGTGAAAAGTTCACTCTGTACCTTGGTGTTCTCCCAAGATGGGAGCAGCAAAAAAATAAATGTCAAGAGTTCTATATTTACAGTGCATTTACAGTAGGCCTCTACCTCTCTGCAATATTGCTGAGCCGCACTAGCGATCCCTCTGCAGGAGTCGAAGGCAGCTAAAAATAGACAATATCTTTCGCCTCCGGTGCTGCTGCAAAGAAATTGTTGAAGTAAGTCCACATGAAATTCGGAGTTAAATGGTTGGAAGTAGGGGGGGAGCCATGTAAAACAAGAGGGAAGTCGCTTTCGCTGACAGATGCTGGAATTCAAAACGGTCAGCTGTCGAGTCATGATGATCAGCGCTCGGCTGTCCTTGATTGGGCGAAAATAAAGAGGTGTTCCTGCGCAGGGCGACTCTCTGCCGAGGATTTGTAACTACAGTACCTGTTTCGGGGGCCCGGCTGATGTGGTGAAAATATGCTGACTGCAGTGTTCTAGATGCTGGATCAGGGAAAGAGGGATGACTCTCCTCCAGGCACACTATTGTGCTAGTTGCTGTGACACCTGCAGGCTTAAAGTCTACAGTCAGCAGCGGATTATAATTAGTCCCCAGTTGACCCAAAACTGACTTTTTGGAAGGGAGGGGAGATTATTTGCTGATATCAGACTTAATTCAATATGATATCTGCCATCGTTTTAGTAAAAGTGGTGGGACATTTCCTGGGACGAGGAGGTGAAAGGTTTTCTTGTAGCATAGAGACTATCTCACTTTGGGATGCATGAAAGGAATTTCTACCTCTCTCAGTTTGCACTTCCTTTGTGAGGTGAAGCGTTTGAGGTGTGAATGTGCTGGGGCGGAAATGTTTGCATTTCTGGAGTGGCTAAGAACAAGCAGAGTGCAATTCAGCAAAAAAAATAAGAAATAAAAAGTCCAAATATATGTTGCGGATGTCATTGCTGAAGTCGCTGGAGAGAAACCCTTACAAAAAAACAACGATGGCCTTATATTGGTAATATTGGTACCAAGTTGCACGCAATGAATGAATCATTAAAAAAGCTAGGCTCAAACTTTTTAACAAGTCCTGTACCCCGAAAGTCTACAAATGACTTCATTCGCCTAACTTGAGCCTTCATCATTCACAGGCAGCACAAGATCCCCGCGGAGGTGCATCGCTAACACCAATCAAAACCAATCAGACTGACACATTCCTTCCCGGTGTCCGCTCCATCTTCTTTGCAAAGGTAACGATCACGTCGTCGAAATTAACTCTACAGACTCAGAACGCGACAGCGAGGTGAAGCAGTGATTGAAATCCCACACAGCACATCTATAAATCAGAAATGAATCTATAAAACGATGGCTTGATGTCAACAGTTAGACGTAATGCTGATGAAGGTGACCCTTCAACCCTTGTTTATGTTGGACACAACATAGTGGCTTTGGTCTGTGTGCCTCCAATAAGGCAAACGATATCCGGGAACATTTGTTATTCTTTTGGACATTTTGTGCTTACGATTTGGGCTTGCGTGTTTCTGGCAGAGAGGGATAGGTAGGTAGGAAGGTAGGTAGGGTAGATATGTAGGTAGATAGATGGGTAGGTAGGTCGATAGGGTGGTCGATAAGGTGGTTGGTAGGTTTATTGATCTACTCATCTGGCGACTCAGGAAATTGAAAGCCCCAGCATCTCAAATGTGGTTTGGGTGAGGCATTTAATCTTATTTCTATAGCTCTGGAGTAACACCTACAAGACAGGTACGAAGAAAATAAACCAGATGGGAGACATCGCAGCGCCATGGTGAAAGATAGAGTAGATGTGGAGCACTCACTCTGATCGGACTTGGTTGGGGACGAGGTGTTCGTCCTGTCAATGGAGTGGTCGCTCCCCTCGTCCAGGATGTGATCGAAATTCAAGATGAACATCATCACCTCACCCTCTTCGTTCTTCACCGGGATGATGTGAGTGCTGCACTGAAACTCAGACCCTGGAGAACAAGAGAGGCAAATGCGAGGACTGTGTCGGGCGAAAACAAAAGAAATCATTCAAGGCTTATTCAGGCGAGATGACTGACAGAAATAATGATCATCTTTATGTATCAATCAGGTGGCACAAAGACGGCTGAAAAAGAGAGGAAAGAATCAAATTAAAGCTCAAATATGACAGGGCAGGTGATCAAACAAAAGGGTCAGAATAGAGCCAGTGATGCGCTTGCGGGAATATTTATGCCCGCCGAGTGCAATGGAGCGGGAAAGCATCGGTGATCTAAACTTAGAATTTTTCCCAGAATAGTAAGTGTAGCAATTTATGAACAGGAACGATAATAGCCGCGTTAGCCTGTGGGCAAAAGTGCCCGTCGATGAAATTGTGTCCCCAGTGGGCGCTCCCTGAAAAAGAAACAATCTCAGCACCACTAGCAGATGTAAGGTGACACATGGCTAGGAAAAGGAGAAATCCATCTTGACATTTTTCAATTAATTTGATATTGTATACAATATATTCCCAACCTACCCCGTGCTCAGTGATGTGAAAAATGGCAACATTTAAGCAATGTAACGCAACATCATACACATCAGCTGCAATCATCCGGGCACTGGTGGAAATTTGAATGCGTGGTTCCAGTTCAGAGGTGTTTGCTCAGCCTGTTCCCGGGCTGCCGTTAGGCAGGAACGTCTTTGGGAGTGAATTGCAGGGTTCCACAACAGGGCCGAAGGAGTGTTGCGAAAAAGAAAAAAAAAAATAAAGAAAGAAAAAAAGGACTTGTTGATGAGCTCTTGCACTGGATTGCATTAGATCAGCAGCTCGCAATCCAGTTTGAGCCCCTTCCACTACACCCCTCCACCCAACCAACCTCTCATCCCACCGCGAGCAACCGAAAGCGAATCAATAATAATCGAGTAGACCAGAAAACATAACACAACTCATGTCTGTGTGGAACCAAGGGAAATTTCAAATTACTGCAGAATTAGAAGACAAAGAGAAGGAAATTTCAAATACTACACAGTATGTGTCCCACCAGAGCCTGTACCAAGGCAACACAAATGAGTTATTTCAGAAGTCTCCCATAAAAGAAATCGGAGCTATTCTATTTTAAGTTAGATTTTTCAGAGAAAAGGAAATGTGCTTTCTTTTTATTTTTGCCTTTTCTGGAGCACATCTCAGTGTGCTGCACTCCTCCTGCCACGCGTGCCAATGTTCTCTCTTACAATACCACAGTGGCGTTTCGTAATACTCTCGGTCCGTTTATCCTCGCCTGTCCATATCTGTCGTGGCGTCGCTCGGCACTCGCCGAGGACACATGTTACCCGTGTTCGCCGTAATCTCCCCGGGCCTGGCGGACGCCCCTGCCAGCAGCGTTCATTAACAGAAGTCTTTGCTGTCCGACTAAATATAACAATCTCACTCTGCCTCAACATGCCAGGATGCAATCCGATGGGATTTTGGCACCAAAACCTCCAGCAGCTCAGGCGGCAACCGTTCCCCCTCGCTGGACAATGTCGAGCAATGGCCGACAGTGCCAGCGTGGCTGTAATTTCCTAATTGTTGTGGCGTTTATCAGCAATTTTCAACATCTTGCGCTGTATACGTTATCAGAGACTCTATTCACACACACTGGAGTGCAGATGCCCCCTTTTTGTTGTGAGTCTGTGTTCGCACGTGTGCTGCAGCTCCACGGGAGGGGCCCTCCAAATGTTTTCAGACCAGAGAAATAAGCCACGGATTAAATATTGATTGCTTTGTAAATTCACTGAATGCAGAAATAAGCATATGAATTAAAGATGGATTCCTCCTCTCCTCCCCCTGTTAGGGCTGCATTTCAGCACAGCCTGTCGTCCTCCAGTCACCGCCGCCCCGGCTGGGATTTGGCTCTGCTGCGGCAAAACTAATAACTTCAGTAAAAAAGAGGGGGTGTGTGCGCGCGCGCGTGTGTACACCTGGTCTCCGCCATTCACGCTCTTCACACCCTTCCTCATTCGTGCGCGATTAGATGAAACGTAGAACTACTGAATAGGATATTATTAACTCCTCCCCCAAAAGATATGCACGGCAAAACTATTTTCCCCCTTAACTACCAATCAGCGGGTCATATTGCTGTATTCATTACGCCAGAAGTGATGTTATTGGACTTGGCGTTTAATCAAAATAACTTTTAGCGCTCCAGCACATTTTTTGTGAACAGAGAATGGCAACGAGTCTGCCAAAATGTTTAATTCAGCAGAAATATTTCTGGGCTGGAATTGAACTCACCAGATGGGGAAACAAAGCCACGCTTAAAGGCTAAGCCGTGGGGGTCCCCTCTCATCTGCTCCCCTGCTGAATGTCACCTCTACCAAAATGGATCAAATGAAAACGGTGTCTTAAACGCGGGGCTACATCAGCACAAATTAGAAGCGCTGCAACCCAGGACGAAATATTCCGACGCTGTAATCTTGATTTGATTGAGCTCACTGACCTAGAATGAATTTTCTTTCGCGGAAATCCCACTTTAATGTGCCTCAAGTGAGCGACAGCCCCAAGAACTGGTCCGCTGATTAGGATGGAATATCACCAAGTCAGTGTCAGCCATTTTAGTTGGAAAGTGACAAACAGTTTTGGGATGAAAACACGTGAAACCAAATGGATTATAAATGCACCAGGATAGAAACAGATCAATAGCGCAGCACTGCATTTCATAATGGCACCAAAAAGCTTTTTTTCTGTGTGTCCTCTCTCAATAATTACATTATTGCCCATTACGTAGGCCATCCGCACTCACTGAGTCGCAATCAATACCAAACATTCAGACCAAGTCGCAAACCGGAAATGAAATTTGGACAGAGGGCTTTTTTTTTTTTTTTTGTATTTTTGGCAGAAATACAACACTCCTGCTCCAATGACTGCTGTCACCTTGCTTTGGCTGCCAATCCCTCATGGCTGTTTTTGAAAATGTTAAAAACCAGCGTTTGATAAAAAGTGATGGCAGGATTCATTTATATGCACAACTAACAACAGAGTGTGTTGAACACTGTGTGGTCAAAGTTATCAAAGTGCCAGACTTACCGTCGCACAATTAAATGATTGTTAGACTGACTGACGGCTCAGACTTTCAAAATTAGAGTTACATCGGTGAGGAGGACGTCACAGCTTCACATCCCGTCGCAAATCTGTTTGATGGGACAATTATCACACTCCCGGGTCGCGTGTCGGGATGGAAATTGGCGTTTCTGAGTGAAATCCAGGTGAGAATTTGGACATCAGACCACCACAACAGTTAATCTGATGTATTCAGTGCAGGAAGCTTTTAATAGATGCGTATTTGTTTGTCGTCTATAGACGAGTTAAGTGGAAAGAATGGAGACGCTGTATTGTCTGGCAAACATATTGCTCTTACAGCTTGTGTGATATACTTATATCTCACACACTTAAGTGTGTGTGGGTGTTTGTGGGTGTATATACACAGTGTGTGCATGTGTAGTATGTGAGTGTGCACGTGTGTTTATATACAGATATGTGTGTGTCTATATCTATCTATCTATCTATCTATCTATCTATCTATCTATCTATCTATCTATCTATCTATCCATCCATCCATCCATCCATCCATCCATATACTTACTCTCACACACTGAAGTGTGTGTGTGTGTGTATGGGTGTAGATATACAGTGTGTGTGTATGTGTTCTATGTGAGTACATACACGTGTGTTTATATACAGATATGTGTGTGTCTATGCATATCTATCTATACATCCATCCATCCATATACTTGTATCTCACACACTGAAGTGTGTGTGTGTGTATGGATGTATATATACAGTGTGTGTGTGTGTGTGTAGTATGTGAGTGTATGCACGTGTGTGTATATATACAGATATGTGTGTGTCTATGCATATCTATCTATCTATCTATCTATCTATCTATCTATCTATCTATCTATCTATCTATCTATCTATCTATCTATCTGTCTGTCTGTCTGTCTGTCTGTCTGTCTGTCTGTCTATCTATCTATCTCAAGATTCTGGGACAGATAGATAGAAGTTCTCCTGATGTCCAGGGATTGCATATTTATTGATAGATAGATAGATAGATAGATAGATAGATAGATAGATA
>OMPJ01028313.1:0-13723 GCA_900312935.1 Carapus acus
TTCTCAGCGTAAGCCAGACAGCACCACTGGAATAAACAAAGACGCTCTGCTGTCAAGTCACGCGCAATCGTGCGCCTTTCTTTCGGTCGACTCTATTAAATATGGAATGCTGCCCAGCCAGCATCGTCTTCCCGTGCCACCGCCGGGAATGATGTACGACGACTGACTACATAACGATTGCATCATCGACGCACACGCTACACGGGTGCTGATTTACGGGAAATCCTCTCAAGCCCTTCATCACTGTGATATGATAGCAATGCTAAATTAAATTTCACAATAAACCACATGACTAGACAAACATGGCTGTACGTTTCTAGCCAGACGTCCTTTCTAGCACTTTTGTGACTGTTCCTCTATACGTGCGCACATGTAATCACCACAGTAAAGGTTTTCAGTTCAATGTTTCAAAGAATATGACACATTTACTTCTTTCAATGAGATCAACTAAAACCTATGAACAAAACAGAACGACAGAACAGCCAAACCATCGATAATTTTGCATCAACCCCGATTGTTGTGACATGTGAGATTCTCTGAGGGATCTCTGTCAGTGTGCTATGCGCTAATGCTATCTGCCATTCTAGATACAGATAGACAGTTAGCATTAGCGGGGAGGGAGAAAGCACACGCATCAAATGAAATAAAAATAAACGCTCATTTATCCACTCAATGATGCATTGGATCAATTTCTAGTTAATGTGTCGAATCTAGCTATGAAGGCAACACATACAGTACAGTAATGCAACAGGTTTTATTTGGTTGAAATATTCACGGAGATCATCATGCAGACGGATATTAAGCTTACACACTACTGTCCTGTGAGAGCAAATCCTCTCATGACCTATCGAGTGCTTGCGGTCCATAGGCACGATGGAAATCTTCCCCATGTTCTCCCCATCCTCCTTTTCTCCTGCTCGCCCAACCGCTCGCCCTCTGTGGCAGGGGATAACTTAGCAGGGGACCTGAGGATAATGACCTCTGAGCCATAACGCTCATGATTCCGGCGTATGGAGAGGGTGCCTGCTCATTCCATTGGCCATTAGCGCAATCCACACTGGGGCCCTTATGCCAGACCAGCGCCATTAAAAACTTTGAAACATCCCTGAAAAATAGACTACATTCCATTACCCATGATCCTTAGGAGCCATTATTGTGGATTGGTGGAGGGCCCCAGCCACGTCTCTTGTAGAGGAGTAGAGGGATTATTGATCGTAACCTGTGAACTACATGTGTAGCATTGACAGGGGAAATGCATCAAGGTGGTGCGATCTTGTGTGTGTGTGTGGATAGAGGTTGAGATAGACAGAGAGAGAGGTGGTTGAGAATAAAGGAGGGAGAATTCCATACATGGCCCCTGACTCTGCCTATCTCTGATTGTTGAACCGTAACTCAGGGCAAGCACGGAGAAGTAAAAAAAACAAACAAACACAACAAATGCGTGCATGTGTGCGTACACACACGCACCTACGTACAACCGCGCACATACATGTGCTCCCTGCGTGCACCCTGACACACATTACACCCCCCCCATCCCTCCTGCTCGCCTTGTTTCTCTGCGCCATTTCTTCTGACAGTCTTGTGTGCGAGTGTATTGTATCGCTGCAGGCGAAACTCGCAGAAGCGGGAGATGCGGTGTAAAAGCATCAAAGCAGTACATCCCTGCCCCGCTTCTTAGCTCTCTTAGCGGGTCAACTCAAACAGATAACAACCAGCCAAAGACACTCGGATCAAGGTTAACGGCGTCCGCGGTGGGGAGAGTGGGCGAGATGTGTGTGTGTGTGTGAGGTTGTGTGTATACGTGGGGCGAGGGGGGTGGGTTGTCTATCAAAGTGATCTAAAGCGCAGTTAAAAGGAATCAAGGCAGGGGCCTATTAGAACTGCCTCATTGATCGGCGCAGACGTCACCCTTTGTTGCGCCAGTCCTATCTGAGTTTCTAAAATATTGATGGCGGCTCTTAACCCTTTCAAGCGCACAAGGTGGAGCGTAATTTCAGGGCTGCGCTTCGCTCTGGAAGCTTTTCTAACGCAAAGCTACTTCGCTGTCTACAAGTAAGGAATGGCATCGCTGCTCACATTGAACACGGGGGTTCAGAAGCTAAAATGGAAATAAGACAAGAAGAGGCATTCGAAGAGACATTCGTTGTCAAACACAAAGCAACACCACCCGGGTGGTGCAGCTCCCACATTCTTACACATTTCCAAGCCTGTCTTAGCCTTTTCCCTCTATGTTTTAAGGTTATTAACATCCTCTTTTCTTCTCGATGACTAGCGCACAGGGTGCATTACTGCCACAAGCTGACAATATGGCCACTTTGACCCTTTCCCACAGATGCAACTATGGAACAAAACTTTCAAGGTTTTACTTCCTTCCCTTCCTCTTGGGATTTACACAAATTTCTTGTACATGAAAGCATTGTAGAATCTCAAAAGATGCCCATGGAGGGACTTTTGTCACGTGCATAAAAACTTGTTTTTGTAGCTTTTTTTTTTTTTGTGGAAGGGGTGCAAGGCACACACTCACAACAATGACCAAAATGCTGTCACCACCATGGAGCTTTTCAGGAACAGTGTTGGTTAGCAGAAAACAAAAATCAAATTTTAAAAGAAGAGTACTTGTCGTTACCTTTCAGGCCTCAACACATATCACACATGCCTACTGGAAATTCCCAAATCATGGCTTTCAAACGGATGTAAGTGTCACGCAAAATCCTGCAAATACCTGTTGATGCAACAGCGGGGGACTGCGAGCTTTTAGCAGCTAACAGCTGCTGCATCCAGAGAGCTTGTTTTCATGGTGCGACATTTTTGTGCTCATTATACACAGTAAACTCTGAAGTGTGACATTCAGGCACATGAGACTTCTGCTTTGCACATGAGACGCATCCCGCTACACGTTCTCACCCACCGCACAGACATTTTTACACTAACAAGGCGGCATCCCCGCAAGTCGATCCCCGCAGAGTGGCATATTTTTGCAGGGGATATGACTGTAGTGTGTGTTACTGTAGTTTCGATGTGCCACCGCATAATAAGCTGTACTTATTTTAGCTTCATTATCGCCAACTAGTTCCCTTGCACCGGGGAACATCACAGCAAATTGGCTCTGAGATAGACTGTAATAAGAGCGTAAAAGACAGAATATCCGAGTGTGAGCGTGTGTACGTAAAAAAACCCTTGTGCTTCCATAAAATGAGGTCTGCCGAAAACAGAGAGCTCCCAGGTGTACGCTTTAATGAAAATGTGAATGTTGTTCAAAGCAGTGGCTAATAATGACACATCTTTGAGAGTGTGACGCCAACTGCCACACGGCCGGGAAATTAGTCAGACCGCCGCCGTCCGCGGAGAGAGGCTACCGTCCTTCTCCCTGTCTGCTTAATGCTGCTGCTGCCAATTATGAGGAATAAACGCATGGAGAGCTGAAACACCGCAGTTTGAGCAGCAGATGGCAAAAGCGGGGAGCTCCAGCTTTTCAACACGTGCTCAGTCCCCCCCCAAGCGCACACCACTCTTCAGCATTCTCTTCAACTGGCAGCAGAGGGTGCCAGTGCATCACGGAATAGCAAAGAACTCCACATTCCAGCGAGCCCCGAGTCCAGTTTCACGCGTCTAAAAATACCAGACAAAGACGGGGAGAGAGGCCAGAGAGAGCCCATTGTTTGGCGTGCCGTCGCTGAGCAGTTATCCTCCCTGCGTAGGATTCGATTGTTCCATCCTCCCCTTGTAACTGCTGGAGGCTGTCTCGGGTACGGGGGGACGTGGGTGGCTGTCTCAGGGACCGAGACATGGTCTAGATGTGCGGTTTACTCCTGGAACCCAGACAGCGACGTGTCAGATGCTGACTTCGTAATTAAATATCTACGTCAGGCTATTGTGAGGTAGTTGGCATTAAAACGAGCCGTCTGGGGGGGTGTCTGCGTGGTCTCTTAATGCATCAGTACAGTGAAGCAGATGAGAAAAGTAACCCAGAGTGCACGCAGGGAGCTACTGGACACATTTGTCGGACATTTGTCCAAACAGAAATGTAGGAGTGCTGTCCGGAGGATTTACTGTTTCTCATCTCAACACTTACCCGAGGCGGACAAAGCCCAGAGATGGCCTAAATCACAGATGGTTGGATTCCTCCTTCTCTCGCAGTGTCCTGGAGGCATCAGGCAAAACCGGGCAGCGACTGCCAGCCACCTACTCGGCCCAGGCTGACAAAGAGCTGGCACAAGGAGGCCGGATTCATGGGGGCGAGGGGGGCGGGGGGAGCGATGGAGTCTGGCCTTCCCTGCGGGTTTCCTCAGAGAAGCCTTCTCCATCTGCTCATCTGGGCCCCGGGTGTGGCAGTAAACAGGTCCCACTGTTTCCTTTTACTTTCAAGTACGTGCAAGCATGCGGCAGGGATACGGCCACAGTTAACCAAGCCAAAGTATGTCAACGCGCCAGATATCCCGTATTAATCCGATGTTTCACCGCAAAAAAGCTCAGAGTGTTTGTCTTTCTGGCAGCACACTTGAACTTTTCTGTGTAGCTATGCTCATTGGAGCCTACTGACCTGCCAGGATGGAGAATCAATACCTCTTTTCCATTCCCCCCTCCCCCTTTCTCTGCCTGGGATGCCTGCTTGCGCGCCGGGTAAAGCGAAGTCTCAAAACCGTTCCGTTAAAGGCTTCATCAAGAGGCTTCATCTGATAAGACGGTGTAGGACGGTAGCAGCTTTCCTCTTATCCGCTCCAGATCTGAGTGGATTCAGGTGGAGGTGCGGCGCTTCGGCATGGAGATGTGAAAGTGAATACGAGTGTGTGCGTGCTCGTGTGTATGAGCTCGATGAGCTGCGAGAGGAGTCGTAATCTGAACCCGCTGCAGGGTGTTTGCATTTTGAGTGCACGGAGTGAAATGAAACGGAAAGTATGTGCTCTGATGTTATCTGGCAGATGTCGGGGCTCTTATATGCGGCTCAACTCCGCAGATTGTAGCGGCTCATTCGGGCCCACCGTGAAATTGGAACGGCAGCGAAGAGGACAGCAGGGCTCGGGCTATTTTTTGGTTGTTGTTTTAACGGCGCGGCTGTTACCATGGCACCGTGGCCGTCAGTCAAAAGGCAAAATGAGGTCAGGCAGTCAGCGGGACGCGGCACTCATCTCTAAATTTCATTACTTTGCAAATTAAAAGCAGGATCGAGAATAAAAACACCTCCTCGCCGAGCTGCCGAGCCTCAACTGAGGACAAAATGTACTTTCTCCTCAAGCCAGTCTGGAGGACAGCGCGGTGAAAAATAGCTGCATAAGATAAACAAAGTCTGATAACTGGGCCCCCTGTGCCACAACCTGAATTATGCATTCTATATGCAGTTCAGCCTCTATAAGATACTGATGATGAAAATGAGATGCCTCTGTAGGAGTTAACAGGCTGTGTGCGAGATAGCCGCACTGCAGAAAACATAGTAATGAACACATTCTGAGTTAGCCTCGCTCTCCATGTAAATAGATTATGGAGCCTCGCGAAGACGATCGCGGCAAGAACAAGCCAAGTGAACGAGCATTAAGTACGTATATGTGTAATATGTGGCACAATGAGGTCGTCGGAGGGGTTCGCACTCCTTATCAGCAGCCGCTGCCAGCCGCGGAGGAGGGACAGGTGCAAAGAGTGCAGAGTTGAGGGAGACAGAGAGCAGAGCAGAAAGCGGCCCTGACACGGATTTATCTTCGCCATCTGTGCTGATATAGGGTGTATCTGTAATTGTCACGCGGGGTGGCGCCACTAAAAAAAGACAAATGTAACTGATGTTGATCGATGTTGTTGGTGTTGGGTCGCATAATGAACCTGCCTTCGGTGACATTCCCCTCGCTGTGCGAGTGCCTACAAAGTAACATTAGTGGAAACATGTCTTACCTTATTGGATTCCCACCGATGTAGACAAGAAGTCAACAGATGAATGAATGTAGATTAAAGTAGAGTTGCAGAGGTTCCATTTGATATGACCAATATGATTCATTGCATGATGCGTATGATTCATCTATCAGTCTCTCGTGGGAAACCTTCCTAAGAGGAACAGTGCAGATCTATCTATCAATCTATCTACCTATAAATGTATCTATCTATAGATACATACTGGCTATCTATCTATGGCCAATATGACAAATATGAATCATTCCATGGGTATGATACAAAGTAATGCCATGAAATGATCTAAAATACAGTATACAATCTTAAATCAAACATCTACTCAAATCTGTTTTGAGATACATGAGAATAGAAACATTTTAGGAGGTTCAAACCACAGTCACAACCGGCAAGCGAGCACTTAAAGAGTGACAACTCTCTGTTTCCCAATGCAGACAGAGCACGAAAGAGGGAATTTATTGGGCTTGCAGTGGGTGGATTCAAGGCGCAGCTATGAGAAGGCAAATGGAGCAGGAGTCATGGAAATGTCCCATCTGATGTGGCAAAGCGATTGGGAATTGTAGTCCATCGAAAATGTTGAGCGTCAAAAGAAACACCAGGCCATGGTAAACTCTACAAACTCTACAAAGCCACTGTACGCTCTTCGTTCAGTGGCTTCTGAGCTTCTCCTCGGTGACCGAGCTTTCCTTGCTCTGCTCCACCGTCCTCATCAGCTGTCACATCGCAGGATAACAAAGGGAGACATTACTGGCAATTAGCGGCTAGATGGTGTGCTGTCGAATGTGTCGTAATTATATAATATCGGTTTGAGGGCCTTTATCTGACACCGTTACAGCCACCATCCTGTGGACGCTGTACCACATTATTACTCTCCATTTACCAGCGAGGAGCTAATTCACTCTGCCAGACCTGGATTTTCAGATTTCGTCCAACACATGGACAATGGACGAGGAGCAATTCCACAAATCTGGGCTGATCATTTGCCTGAAGCTGCACTGCACCTGTTATCCTGTTATCCTCCTACCTCTTTTACAAGAACCTTTGTTGGTGATGTCTTACTCTGAGAAAAAGAATTAACAAAACATGGACTCATTAAATAAAACATCAAAACACTGATGTTTTATTTAATAAAACCTCTGTGCTGGGGAAAGTTTACAAACTGAATTTGATGGCAATTTCTGTGTAAACGAACAAAGCATTCTGTAACTGTAACGTGCAGGTGCTGGCAACAAGTATCAGTCTCAAACACCCACTCGCACTAGCATTCATGAACCCACATTAGTCTAATAGCTGGAGATGGGAGGGGTCGGGTCCCTGACAGATTGGGATTTCACAAACAAATACAATAACAAACACAAACCCTCACTATCTCCGGGAAAAGATGCGCAATTAAAGCGAACGAGGCAAGAGGGGGAAGGCGGCAAAGCCTGCTGGGAGTTGCGAAGGGAAATGGGGAGTGTGAGAGAGCAGAGAATTATTGTCAATGTCTTTGTTTCCAATCAAAATGTGTTTCATTAAATCCCCCACTGGATCGCTTTTTAATCCCCACACCTTTAATCATACCTACTTTACACGATTAAAGTCCTTGTGGGAGCTTAGAGTTGCAGTCATTGGTGTGCAGTCATGAGCAAAGGTAAATTGCTCGTGCTTTGTATATGTGCAAAGTTGCATCAAGGCATATGTGTGTATGCCTGTGTGTGTGTGTGCTCATTGGTGTATGATCATGTGTGTATGCATTGGGAGAACTAGCAAATGTTTATTTTTTCCGGCAATTGCATTAACAATTAGCTGGTTGAAGCAATTTGGCATGAATGCAAAAGAAACTTGTGACAAAGCTCAAATAAATGGAACATACAGACACACACATGCTCACATGCTCATACGCACACACACACAGAGACATATACATAAAGCATGAAAGCAGAGGAATACCACAATCCCAACGGAGAATGAATCAGGAAACAGAAACGCGTGGGGGTGTGGGAGCTTGGTCTGCTCATCAGACTCTCTCTGGGATTTACTTTGCCACACTTTATGAAAAAAGGTAAGCATCTTACTCGACTCGCTCTCCCTCTGGAAAAATCATCAGATGAGGGAGAAGGCATTGCTCGCGGGGCTGGGGAAGCCAGGTGTGGAGTAGAGGGCCGTCTGATGGAAGAATTGGAAGGCGTGGGGGTGGAGAGCGATGGGTTCCCCACTCCTTCCTCACCTCCAAGTCAGCCCACATGGGACTCTTTTGTCCCGTGAAGCGCTTGGCGCTAAAGTCAAATGTTCTGCTTTTTCAGCCAGCACCTGCTCCCTGACCTCTTCTCTGACAGGCCAGAGATGACCTGCATCTTGCTACATCTAGGTGAGCGCGCGCACACACACGTACGCACACACATACCTTTTAAAAACGCACAAATACACTTTAGTTTTTTCTCCGATATTTGCTTGCTCGGGGTACAGACTGTGTGGGGACCAGAGAGGTTCTTGTTTGAGTTCCTGGCTAAAACTACTTGATTGTCCTTGAGCGAACATGGACATTCGTAGGCCTAATGGCTGCTAATGCCTTGGCTGATGGTTGGCTAGGTCTGGCCTTGCCTTTTGTGTATGAGTATGTGGAGGACGCAAAGTGTTAGCCATCAGAGTGCCCGCGTACACTCGACGGCCATGCTGACTTTGGTCTTACTTGAAATAGTACAGTATATACTGTATGACTGAAACCTTACTTGCGTGACTTTGAGGATTTTGCTGAGGTGTAACTCCTTGCCGGTGTATCTAATCATTTGAATTTCATTTGGGAAACACCAATGAATAAACAAAAAACGTCATATTACATTACTTCTATCTTCTTTCCTAAGTCTTTCGTCACTCTATCCATTCAAAGAGAGGAGGTGGTGGACAGTTTGAGGTACTCATGGTATGAGGATTTAGCCACTGTGTGCATAGTGTGGATAAATATCAGGCTATATATCATATCATACAGGCTCACAGTGATACACCCCTCTACTGGTGTACTACTGGTGTACCGGCATAGTCCCCGTGTTTGTGTGCAATAAACCCTCACATTACCACTTCAAACTGTGCGCTGTCTGTGTCCATGTGAATATGTTTATGTGCAAGTGTGTGTGTGTGTGTGTGTGTGTGTGTGTGTGTGCATGTGTGATAGAGAGAGACTAGCAGAGGGAGAGAGAGAGCGAGAGATTGCGTGTTTCTGTGTGTGCAGATGTGCATGAGGACTGCAAAGAGGAGATAAAGTGGAAATGGACAGAAGTAATGGTACACGCATGCACGCACACAAGCACACGCGCGCGCGCGCGCACACACACACACACACACACACACACACACACACACTCTTACATATAAACACATATAAACACCCGCAAACACACACACAAACACAGACGCACAGACCAGATGACAGGTCTGGCTGCGGCTGCTAAGTTCAATCCGCCTTTCTTCTTCACACACTTACACAATCACAGAGGGAAAAAGTGTTTCCCGTGGAAACTTTGAGAAAGTTCTCTCTCCTTTCACTCTCTGGCAGGGATCCAGAGACAGCGTCTTCCAGGCTACACACAATGTGTGTGTGTGTGTATGTGTGTGTGTGTGGGTGTGTTCAGAAATCAGATGGACTGGAGATCTAGAGCACTCATCAAAGTCTGTATGAGTGAGTGAGTGTGTACGTGTGTGTTTGCGTGCATGCGTGTGAACGGTAGCAGATTGGATTAGACCGACGTAAATCCGCCTGTGACAGGGGCCTGGACGGGCGTGATAAAAGCGTCTTAAAAACACGTCCTCCTCGCTGCCCGCCACTGATGGACAGCTGAGATGGGCTTAGAGCTTTAAGTGGTCGACACTTTGGGTTGTAAGAGCGCGCACACACACACACACACACACACACACACACAAACACTCACACACACAAATTAACTGTGAGGGCTGTCGGCCCTGCTCCCCCTCCCCCTGCCGGCACTTTAAGACGACACTGTTTACGAGTCCAAACGCCTGAGCAGTCCAACCTACCCCTCACACACACACTCAAGCCCCCCACCTCCCTCCGGCCTGGGCAGAGTCCCTTGGAGAAATGTGACACTTCAAAAGGAAAGGTTCCTCAATGCCAAGGCAAGCAAGAGGAAAGAGTGAGGGGGTTGAGGGAGGGGTGAGGGAGCGGGAGAGAGAGAGAGAGAGAGAGCATTAAACCGTTTTCAAAGACATGTTGGCCCGCACTTGTCAAACAGCATCAGGCGCCTGTGCTTAAGTCCTGGGGCCGCGGGGAAGGGAGGGGAGCTGTTGGCCGAGAGGAAGCAGCAACCACACTCGCTGTCAGTAATACACGAGGTGAGAGGGGCTTGGCCGTGGGTGTGTGTGTGGGAATGTTCTGGATGGCCTAAAGAAGAGAAAGGGAGGGACGCGGCCGTAACGGCCGCTGCGGAATATGTGAGCTGGACTGAGATCGGAAGGGCAAATGCGACACTGGTGCCCCATCTCGTCAGAGAAGAACGTGGATCCACAACGGTGTCGTCAAAGCTAGGGACATCTTGGACCAATGCGAGCAACGTGGGACAGACGTGACAAAAGGTCTCTCTTAGCAAGGCTAAGTTCTATCAACGAGCAATGAATATGCAGAAGCAGTATTTCACATCTCACCCTCTTTCCCTCCTGCTGCTCAGTTAAGGTATACAAATGGTAAATGATCATTTGTGTTTGCTGTTTCTTATCAGCTGTCTCATCTGAGTACAGATGAAGTGACTCAGGATGGGATCTGATTCGATCCAGAAGAATAAACCGGCACTGAGACGATATCTATTGCCGTCCCTGTCAGTACAAGCGAGAATGGATTCGGCATCTTATCCCACAATCAAGACATCGCCTCGCTGTGACTCTCTTATTGGCTTATCCGATAAGCTTATTAAAGGAGTGACTCTTCCATCTCAAACGGCTTCACATGATGTTAAATTTACGCTGAGCGTGTAAAAAGCGTGCCAGCTTGCTTGCCTTCGTCCTGACAAGATGCGGTTCTCCTACGCAAATATGTACACAAGACCCCATCCTGCAGGGATCTGCCATTAAGGCTGATCGAATTACATTCTGCAGCTCGCAGGCCTGATCAGCAGTTCAAGTGCAAGTTTCCGGTAACCAACACGGGGAGATAACGTAGCCACTGGCAGGCCTGAGGCAGGAATGATTTTTTTTCCCCCCTCGTTCCCCAGCCAGCACAGGTGAGGCAAGGATCATCTCGGTGTGATGATGTTGGCAGCTAGAGGCCAATGCCCTCCATCTGAGTGGATGTCCTGAGCTGGAGCATCTTTAGGAACCTTCTCCAAGCCCCTGAGGCGAGACACCGCTCGGCAGCCTGCACAGCAATTACTCCTCGACACCGGGGCATGAGATCCAAAGCCCACAGCCCTTTTCTCTCCTGCTTTGAGATCGTTTGACACTTGATCCACAACCTTGTATGTGGATCGGGCATGGGGTGGGGGGGGCGAGGGAAGCGAAGTATAGAAGCAATGGCATCTGGGGAAGAGGAGAAACGATGTGGGGCGCGATGCACTGACACAACATATCAGTCCAAACAAACAAACCAAAAAAAATCAGGTGCCATACATCCAGCAAACACACACCATGTGGTTAACGTTAACCAAGTATTCTGTTGTACAGATCACCATTGTATCTAGTGACTTAATACCCCCAAGCAAGACTTTGAAGTAGTACTGGAGGGGCTGGAGCAGGCGTACTTCTCCATATCTCGGTGAATGGCGTGGAGAAAAAAAAAAAGGCGTCCATAAAAGATGTAAAAACCTTTGCTGCTCCAAGAACAATTACCCGCAGTGCCAGGGTGGTCTCCTCGCTGACACAAAGTGCTTGTTGGCCCCAGTACAACATCCTGCCTTTTAATGAGCCAGTGTATTATCGCGGCCAGCTGACGCCGCCCGATGCCATGATCGCACATAATCCGTGATTCATGTGATGGAGAGCGAATGCTGCCCGGGGGTTACAAAAAAAGGAGATCACGCCGCAATCTCGCTATGATTAGGCTTATTGAATGTGATTAAATTGAACGTAGTTACGTGCAATTGAAATGCAAATGCGCAATGAAAACGAGCTCTCCACAGTGCTTGGCACTGCGTGCCTGGTATTCAAGTCAATTTGGGTTGCATTTCCCAAATAGCGACACCGACCCATTCAGTGTGTCAGCCTCTCTTTTATTCTGGGCCTGTAATGATACCAGATGACCATGGTGGAGCTTTTTTTTTTTTTTTTTTTTATGACGGATGTCAAGGTTACAACAAAACATTTCCTCTCATTTTGAATTGAGGCAAGTATATTCATGTCAAGCTATTTGGGATGAGGATGAGCAATGAGCAGGTCAATGAGACGAGAACTTCAACTTTGTGTGTGTGTGTCCTAGATGAGGTGTTTCCTATCTATGTAGGCCTGATGTAGATCAAAAACTGCAGTGAATAGGCCCCTTTGGTCCTATCAGCAATATCAATTACATTCCTTTATAAAATCAATTTCCTTCATAGACTGTTGACATTATGATCCTTAACGTCTGCACTCTGGCCCGACATAAACATTCCTGAGGCAGTGATGATGTGTGCTGGGGACCTGTTGTTGCCTTGAATACCAACAGGAATTTGGGGGGTAGTATTTGCAAGAAAAAAAGAATAGAGGTTTGCATCTTTCAGTCTATACACTGAAGGATTTCTGCCCCACCGCCTCCAGATTAATGGCGCGTCATCTGCGAATGTCAGAAAGGACACGCACGGAGAGACCGACTGACATACAGACAGACGGCTGAAACAGCAGACAGGCCGGCGGGTGGCTGAAGACAGTCTTACGTTTTTCCAGGGGCTAGTGTTTGGGGTTTGGGGTTTGGGTGTTCTGCGTGTCTGACCTGAGCGTCATACACACTCACGCTCCTCGGCCCGATAATCCCTCAGTTGCCAGAGAGCAGATGGGCCTCACAGCACGCCCCTCTGTTCGCCACAGCCGCTGTACAAAGTGCCACACACCACAGGCTGCCGCCTCGACATCAGCCGTCAGCTTTAACCACAACAATGCACACCACTGGCCGCCGCTGCATGCGTCACCGCGCCACAAACAACCATCCGTCTTCGCGCCGGGACGACTGCGAACACATCATACTCCATAAATAATGAGTCCCTTTCTAGGCCACTTAGTAGCACATGTGAGACTTTGCTCTGACCTGGCCCAGGCACGGCATTTTTCAAGGCATATGGAGATCAATGGCAAAGTGCACCGCAATGTTCCGAATCATTCAAATATGTGCAGCGATGGGGTGAGATATCTAGCAAGTACCCCTGTCAGAGCTTAGAGCAGGGGTCATCAACATTTTTGGCACTGTGAGCTACTTATAGTACCCTGAGTGACACAAAGGGCTACTTGTGACGAATTTCCTCACTTTTTCAGAGGTTGATAACCCTAACCCTAACCCTCACTTTCAACTTATGTATAGCTCTACACAGTATTTATGAACCATCATAATTCACTCAGAGACAATAATTCAAAAATAAACTCTCAATGAAGATTCCTTAAAGATTGTTGCTAGTCTTAGACTAGGCAATGAGGGCTACTCCATAGGTCCTTGAGGGCTACCTGGTGCCCGCGGGCACCACTTTGGTGACCCCTGGCTTAGAGCCACTCTAAGCATTTCACTTCCAAGTTCAGTTGTGCAAACACAACAGCGACAAATTGTGAACATCTGTTAGAAAATGTAATCTTAATGGTGTTAGTCGAGGATTTGACCTAGTAGTAAAATTCTGCGATACTCATTGTTCATCTGCTGAGGTAACGTCTGTAATCAGAGGAATAGGCGCATCAG
>OMPJ01028323.1:11611-28758 GCA_900312935.1 Carapus acus
CGCCCGCCGCATCCAAGTCCGCCGCTGCCGCCGAGCGCCCGGTGCGCCGCCATCGGCCGACCCCCGTGCCCCGCCGCCTCCGTTCCACCTTGACCGATCAGAACGCAAGTTCACGACTTGGCTGCATAGTCCTTGGGCCAAACTTCGGGCCATATAGCTGATTCGTCCTCCAGCCCAAAGCGAAGGACGGAGAAGTAGGGGGGGAGAAGGGATCAAAACAAATGGAGAGGCAGGGTCAGAAATGTCTGGGGGAACTCCATCTCACACCTCAAGTCCATCCATGACCAAAACAAGAGGAGCGGACTGAGGGGTGAAGCAGACTGTGAGGGGGGGGGAGAAGCCACAAGAGGAGCTGCTGATGGTGGAGACGACGACTCGGAGACGAATGAGTGGAGGAATGAAGAAGTTTCCCTGCGGAAAACCAAGAGTGCGGTTGAGAGGAAAGGCCTCCCGTCCACGGCGCTGGAGAGTTCGCCATTGGACGGGGAGTCAGGAGGGGGGTTGAATGCACCAATCGTGGCAGGCGGAATTGCTGGCCTTAAATAGAAACATATGAGTGGACTAAAGACAGAGAGAGGGAGAAACAGAGGGAGGGAAAGAGAGAGAGAGAAACAGAAAGAGGCTAGGTCCGTGTTTATGTGAAACAGAAGAAGAGAGCACTTTTGCTGGGGTTAAGCCGCTGTGTTTTCTGTCTCTGCCTCTGCTTCTCTCCCCCACATTAACCGTTGAAGTGCCGGCGCTATTTCATCCAATTATTCAATTCCAAAGTTTATGTATCACGTCCATGATCCCAGCTTCATATGGTTATTTGCTTATCTAGGCAGAGTTTATGTATCGTGTATATAGTCCCAAAAATTAACAGTGTGGATTTCAAGGAGATCAACTTTCACATCCTGTTATGTCCTGTTGGCTTAGCACCTCACCAGGGGGAAACATTGAAAAAAAAAATCACAAAATGCACCATTAACACACAACAGTATTTGCAAAACTTGCCTTTTTCATACAATGAGGAAACCACCTGTATGTAATTCTACTCATCGATGCACAAGTATAACTGGGAACAATCATTCTGAAACTGCTCCTCGTGTGCTGCGCAATCATGCAATGCGTAATTTATGCCATCCGCAAAGGTGCCGCTCATACGAGGACTTTCATGTTCTGACAGTTTCATCGGATATTCTTGAACAACCACAAGCGCATGACCGTGAAAACTTCCAAGATGTCAACAGAGCAGAGGGAGACGGAGGTCAGACAACAAGACGTGAACACAGGAGACTTGAAAGCTGCGGAACTGTTGTAAATGTATGCAAAAGAGTAAAAAAGGCTGGTTTAGGCATGCAGAAGCTGGCAAGCGCTGGTGCAGGCATCTGAGCGAAGGGTTAAGGATCATTTTAGACCCCTGTGTGAAGGTACTCGCTTTGTGAGCGGGATCGTAGACACATTCAACCCAGACATGTTTAGATGGTGCGTTTTAGTTGCACTCTTAATTACTTAGCTGCTCATTAAAAACAGCATCAGCACTGCAAAAAAAAATCTCACTTGGCACAACGTGAGGGTGAAGAGTGTGGCGAGGCCAAAAAGGGACACGGACAAAGACAGTCTTAGATACCAATACCGAAAGAAAAACTACTGCCTACACTTCATAAGATATCAAATGTAAGGTACTTTTTACATAATATTTCTTCTACCTTCCACTTTCCAAACAAATGCAGCCTTGGATTTTCAACTAGACGTATTTAGATATGGAGTGACACCACATCGTAACACCTTATCTGGGTCTGTACTCTGAAATCGAGCACAGTCAAAGTAAACACCTTGTTTCAGCCTAATCCAAAAATCTAATGGTAAAAGGACTCTTATATGATTGTAAAAACAATATTTTATGCAATGCTCCATGGAGCAGTTCTGTCAAACATGGCCAAACAAATCCTTAGGTACTCCGGTGTAAACAACACAATTAAGCAGGTGTTCATGGCATTAGTCAAAGAGAGAGACAGGCCGCTGTGTTTAATGTTAATGACCTTTATCACTGGACTGGGTGAGGCCCACCATTCATCTGTCTTTCCTCAGGATTTTCCCAAGAGGTGAAGGCGGGATACCGCTCCCTGCCTCTGAGTCACCAGAGTCAGGCTGTAGAAACGAAGCAGCACCAACCCAAACTATTCAAAAACTTTTCGCAGGCGTAATGACAACCACACCTTGTTGCTGAATACCATGAATCATAAACACTTTTGACATTCCGAACAAGCTAGCTAGCAGAGGGAAACACATTGTCTTGATTCTTACTTTTTCCTTTTGCAAGGCCTCATTACAATCAATCAAAAAAATATGTTTGGAATATTCAGAGGTTGTTTTCCGTTCAGCCTCTTGTGTCCTTGCCTGCCTCCACTCAACGTACGTGCCCTTTCACCGTCGAATGAGTTTGCCAGTCAGAAGCATCTACTGACTAAATGTAAAGAATCTGACCAAACGTATCAAGTCAGCTGCAACGTGGCCAGAAAACCTTCCCGACTATCAGCAGGCTGACTTCTCAATCTCCCAGCTGTGTGGGAGGGGAGACGCATTGGGCAACACATGCAGCAACAGCACATGCAAAGCAGGCGTCAAAGAGGCAGCAGAGGGGAACATTTATAGATATGGCGGTAAAAGTTTGAAATCCATTGTCAGCATGTTGCCGATACAACAACATGGCGCGGCATGCATGTTCCACAGGTGGAGATAAAGACAAAGAGCTACCTGAGGCCTCTTTCCTCGGGCTGTCTGTAAAGCCGTACATCCAGACTAGAGCAAGGTAAAGACAGGACAGGAGACAGGGAGAGAAAAGTTATGCGGTGCTCATGCACAGAAGTAGTTTGCCAGAGCAGGAGATCCAACTTTCGCCCCTGTGAGCGTTCAGCACAGAAAGAAATGTTGACTGGTTTGCTCACATTGACGCTGTCACGTGAAGACAAATTGTGATAACATATGAGGACAAATTTAGACAAACATGTCATAAAACACAATACGGTGGAGAGTGCTCATAAACCCTTGTTTTTTCCCCTCATGCTGAACAGCAGCTGAGGACGGGAGCGGACCGGGTCCGGGCGGACACACCAAACTGCATCGACGTTAGCTCAATCAAAATAGAAACAGGGAGATGGCAATGTGAACGTAGCTGATCCAGTGCATTAGCAGAAATTGTCTTTCCATTAACATTAAATGAGACTTTTGAAAATAAGGTCAAACACATGGGTAAATGGTCGCAGTCATACATGGTCAGTTTTAAGAGGAACAGAAATGGAGCTTGGTTAGTGGAGCCTGGGGGTTGAGGGCAGTGGCATTTGATTTCACTGGGACTACGTCGCACTGAAACTGGTTCAAGGAAATTCTACTGCTTTAACAGCATGAGTCCACTTTGTAAGGCTGGAAATCAACACTCACATCATAGCACTCAAAATCACGACTCGCATTCAGCCAAGGAGGTGATGTCAGAACTGGGTGGAATTGGACGGGATTCCGATGTAAAAATTACAACATTGAAATAAACAATATCAACCAACCAATCTCAGCACGCTCCACCGAAGAGCGTCATCCAAGATTCTAACATGCTGCATCACACGGTACTGCACTGCTCCAAAGCCAATGAGAATACAATCTGTCTCAATGAACAGGCAGTCATGACCATCCAGGTGACATTAGAATTGAAAGGAACTGGTTAAAAAGAGTCAAACTGCTTAAAAACCTTCCTGAGGGTGCGGTGGTCCAGCACAGCGGATAAAGTAACACCTCCAGAGCTGATGATGACGGTCAGAAGGTCGACATCATCACCAAGTGATGCTATCACACATCATGACCATCATGACATCAGCAGATGAAGATGTCATCTTAAAGCAAGACTGTTGATTTGGCCCCAGACAGTGCTGGTTTGATCCCCGCATGGTCCGACAAATACAAAACAACGACAGAATGGTCGGATGGTCGCCATCGTCACAAGGTGATGCTGTCACACATCCGACCATCATGACATCAGCAGATGAAGATGTCATCAAGACTGTTGATCCGACCCCAGACTGTGCAGGATTGATCCCGGCATGATCCGACAAAAACCAAACTCTCCGAAAAACTGCTTGCCTGGTGCCTTTGTCCTTAATGTCCAAGCTAGCCTTTGAGAGACAGTATATTTTCATACTTAATAAGAGTTGAGACAGTGTGACCTCCTCCTACCCCTTTTTGGTGGCCCACACAAGCTAATGAAGGTCCAAAAGCCTCCTGCTATTCACCAAGATCCGAGAAGTTTGTTGGATTGATGCTGGCCCCTGAGGGACGAAAACACGCTGGCCTCCGGTTGGACAGCATCAAATCTGACTCACTGATTCTCTCCACTGATTACTCCCCAGATGGCCATATTAGCCTGGAGGCTAACCACTGATTGATATTAATTTTACTGTTCCTCCGGTTTCTCAGGCCTAATCCATCCTTAACTCACACAAACACACAAACAACATTAATCTTTGAAGATACCAGATAGGGGTGACACACTCGTGCTTGCACTTGTGCAATAGACAGATAAACGCTTGTCATTTCTCGATGACTGCATCCAAAACAATCAGAACCTGCTTACAAATCTGTTTAGCTGGCAAAGACAATAGAAATTTTCTCTTTGCTGTATTTTGAATCTTGATGTGGAAAGCTTCTGGGGTACCTCTGCTGTGATGAAGTGTTGAACGTTATCACATACGAACACGCAGCACCAGCATCACACTCACAAGTGACCTACATTTAACACTGTAACACACTATGGAATTAAGTTTTCACACTCACTCATGACCACAACTCCCACTGGTCAACATCGCTCAACTTTGAATAAATACACGGCGCTCACAATTACAACATCAATCTGAAATCTCATCCCTCGTGGCCTTCCTAGTGTAAACAGCACCCCTCCGCACCCCTAACCGCTGTGTCACTCCGAATCCTCCTCTGGATCTCCTGATTCCCCCTTTCCATGTAGGAGTGCCAGCTCCAAACTCTCGGCCTCTGCCTCCACTCTTACCAAACGCATTAGAAATCTAAACTTTGGACGCCCTTAAACTGAGAGAAATCCAGTAAAATGTGACGACACACCCGGACAAAGGGTTTGTATATAAAAATGGTCCGAAACGCGGCAACAAATAATGTCCAGGTGCAAACAATAACCATAACAACAGAAAATAGCCACTCTAATATCCAATTAATCCAGTGCCTAATGAGGCACAGAGCTGACTTGAGAACATATTTGCGATGTGTTTGTCAACATTTACGCACTGGAGCAGTGCTAGCTCAGTCACATCTATTCACAAATTGGATTTATTGTTATTTTTGTGCGTGCGAGTGCGTATTTGTATCAGACGACGCAGACTATGCAGAGATGAAAATACAAGGCAGTTAAGCAACACAAAGCTTCAAGTTTAATATTAATTGGCCTGTATATTTGCACATTTTTGCAGCGGTTTCCATTGTTAAATCTTTACAATGACTGCGGTTGCCGTTGCTCAGAGGCTTTCCTCGGATAATTGAGCGTTACAGCATTTTAAAGCTTTCAACGCAATTGACTTGGGCAGAAATTGCTATCTCTACTTAATGAACACATAACTTACAATAAGAGAATACCTATCATACATCGGCACAGGCGATACTCGCTGAGGCAGCAAATTAGGCCCCAAAAGCAGCAGGGGGTTCCATGGAGCAAAACATAAGCCTGTGAAGCTTTGGAATTTTCATTTGGGATGATTAAGCTTTTTACAATGCCAGTATTTGTAACCGTGGTTACGGCGATTAGTCCATTTCTCAATGGAAGAGCTCAGAAATGGTATAAGCCAAAGATTAGTGACTTAGGTGATTTCGGTGTCAGCTGGGTTTTTAAGGGGGAAAGAGTATTTTACAGTATGTCACTGCAATTTTTTTGATGAAAAAGAAACTTGCAAAGTCTGTGCCAGTTGTAGTAGGAGGTTAGTTATAGGAGGCACTTAATTACCATGCCTGCCTGATGATTTTTTTTTATAGCAAAGCTGCTTGAAAAGTTGCCAAATGCCGAGACATTGGTTGTTCTGCATTCTATTTCATTTAATCGCAGTCCATGTTATACAAACCTTTTTGTTGAACATGTACTTTTAAGCTGAACTTGCACCTTGACGTGGGGCCACATGAAATCTCGCTGTTAGTTGAACTTGTTCTCCAGAGCAAGGACAAATAAACCATAAGTTCGAGTCTAAGTCTAAGATATTTTCTCGTTTCTAATTCCAGTTAGATATGGGAAATGACCAAGAGCTGCACTGTGAGCTGTCAATGTGGATTTACTTCGAAATGAAGCTTAACTAGTGGAGGGGGTTCAAATAAAAGTGGTTGATCTGCACAATTAGTGAGGAAATTATATCAAGTCAGGTAATGAGAACATAATTGGGTTGGGAATAAGGTTCTGCTCTGAGCATGGTGCTAAAGCACAGGGTGGGTCTGAGACTTCCTCTTTACCAAGCACAAAAAAGGAGGGGGAAAGGGACACAACCTGCTGAAAAGACCTCCAGTTCATCTTCTAGACCAATTCCCTAAAAAGTACTGCTGTTATTTCCTCAGTGATTTTCTTTAAATCATAGTTCATCCTCTCACATGCCTCTGTGTTTTTAATTCACTCTTCATAAGCTAATCACTGACTTCGCTAAGATAGCGAGATAACATCTCATGTGTTTGATACTATATGGGAATAATACTCAAGCTTGGTTAGACATGTCCTCTTAACTATCACTGTTAACGCCATGCATGATTCAATCACCACAACCTGCACCGCGAGGCAATCCACCAGCTAGAAAGAAGAACGCTTAGCCACGTTGGACAGCGTCTCAAAGCAGCGATAACTCTTCATCTCACACAGGCATGAGTAAGCACAACCATGAAAGACAGACGGACAGCAGAGGAGATGGTTTGAGCGCATGCACCTTCTATCCAGAGGCTCGCAACATGCAACAGGTTAAATCCAGATGGCACAGAAAAAGGAAAGGATATCTGATTTGGCGGTCAAGAAATAAGGCAGGTAACTTACCGGACTTGCGCTTGGAGCCATAGTCTCTGAGGAAGAAACAACACAAGAGGGCCATGGTTAAGTCTGACGGTTCAGCAGCAGAGTGCACAGTCACAGCAGAAGGATTCTGACACTCCTCACACACATACACACACACACAGACACACACTAGCATACACTCTGTCTGCACAACCATGGATACATGAGGGAGAGATAAGGATGGAGAGGGAGGGAGGGATGACAACAGCCAGCTGCCTGTACTCCACGCAACAGACACAAATCAGTCATGTGACTCCGAAGCGGTGCTGCAATCCTCTACCCATACTCCTTTTCTTCCTCCTCCTCCTCCTCTCCCTCCACGAAAGGGGGGAAATAGGGCGACCTCTCCCCACATTTGAGAGGAGGATCAGTTTAAGACGCCCTGCTTAATGGATTCTGACTGGATTATGGCTCACAGCTCACACAGGTTGGCGTGGAGGGGGGTGCTGCTGCGCTGTTTATATCCGCCTGCTGCTCTTGTCAATACAGACATTTGGGATCAGGCAGTGTGGTAAATAAAATCTTACATTGATTAATAAACCAAAATTGGAATCAACTCCACTGCAGCGCAGCTACAAAAATTATACACCGCAAACAACAATATCTTTCAAACCAATACCTTCATGACTCGATTCAACAATTTCAGGCCTGAAAGCTGCAAGATTTCTCCTTCACGTGACATAGCCTTAAGGCTACATTCCAGCAATATACTTTCCAAAGCTTTGAGCAAAAGAAAAATAGATTCCCTTGGCTGGTCTTCAAAGGAGCCAATTGCCACATTCATCTTTCACCCCTGTGGATTATCACTTGGCATATTAAAATTCAGCGCCTCCACCACATTGTTTTCCTTGATGACTACACCTCAAAGGGTGTGAGAACCACTGCTGTCATATCCACAAGAGCACCAATTTGTAGTTGATTCTAGATGTTCACACTGTGTGTGAGCCAGAATGAGAGTGACAGGTAGGTAGGTAGGTAGGTAGGTAGGTAGGTAGGTAGGTAGGTAGGTAGGTAGGTACGTACGTAGGTGGGTAGGTGGGTAGGTAGGTACCTACCTCTAACTATGTACTACCTATCTACCCAAATACCTATCTCCCAAGGTATGTAAGAGGGAGAGAAAATGTGTGAGGGAGCCTGTTGTGGCCATAAGAATCAGCAGCCAGCACGGCCTGCAACAACATCCTTCACCGGGTCGATTGACCTATCCGGCCCCGATGAAACAGGCTGTTACATTAATGAGCGGCCACCCATCTTCTCAGGTATGACAACAGGCCCATAAGGTTATACTGCAGTGCCCCCGACAGTAGAAAAGTAATTGCTGCAGCGAGGCCAGCAGAAGAGGCATCCTGCTCTAAACGCCCCAGCTTAATAAACCCTCCTCTTAGGACTGTCTGATGATATCCTCGGGCTAACAGGGCCAACGGATGCGTTCATACAGAATCGATGAGCGAGAAAACATAGGGCTGACAAAGATACACATGTACTCCACAATCTGCACAATGGACTAGGGAATGCTGGCAAAGTTGGCGTGCCTCCTCAAAGAGTATATTCCCAACTTACACTCCCTCTTCTTTGTTTCTTAATACTCCAATCGTTTACGTCTTTCACCTGTTTTTGAGCAACATAATCCGTAGGTAGGGAGGAAAGTGGGTAGTTAGCTGGAAGTTTTTCTTTTATCTGCACTATGATCACAATACTTCACATCATTCAGTGCTTGACAGTCAGTGAAAATATGACTGGCACTGTCACTGCAATTAAACAAGATGGACAAGTGAAGGAATCCAACTACAACAAAACCAATAGGAAGAGGGTTTTGCAGCCCACAGTCCAGTTGAGGGCTTCAGCTGCTTCAGCTGCATGTCTCATTATTTAAGATAGAATAGCTCGGCCCAGACAGAGACCTTTGTGTCCCTGCCCTCCTCTCCGGGTCTCTCTCTCTCACCCCGTCTCATCCCGCCAGCCTTTTCCGTGTGATCTGGTGTATCCGTCTCTTTGTGACTTGCCAGTGCAGATGAATGAGGCTTTATACGGGCCACTCCACTGAGGTCACTGTGTGCTGGTGACCAGAATATGTAACATTGTCAGCAAAGTGGGGCAAAAAGAAAGGCTGGGACTCAAACCCTCGTGTTTCCCTCCTCAGTCCTCAAATGAGTTGAACAGAAAAAGTCCAGCAAACAAGGAACGGATGATATTCCAGTCCGTGCACAGCTGCCCTGAGCGAGAATGAAACTGTGTGTGGATGGAAAGTATGTTGCCGGCAGACAGAGGCTCAGAGCTGACGAGACATTTGCCGGCATGTTTGGCCTTTTCACTCAAGGCGATGAAGACGTTGAGCTCTTCCGTTTCTGCCGGAGGGCACTGACACTTTCAAATGCTGTTTTCACTTTTCCATTTATCTAGCTGATCGATATCTACTCACCAGCTACACGGTGTAGGTCAGAATGTTAATTCCAAGTGCAAATCACTGAGAGGAAAACATCCACCAACACTGAGTGACTTCCATTTTCATCTCATTTCCAGGTGAAAAACAAAACATCATGCAAATACATTGGCTTGACGGTATTCTAATGTTCCTAACTTGTGAATTTTTGTTATTTCAGTGACTAAGTATTTTAATTTCTGAGATGTTGTTTACTGGTTTGCAACGACTGACTATCGACGTAATTAAGACCCTTCAGCTCTGTCGGATATTGAAGCACACAGCTGCTTAGATCCTCTGCAAAAACAAGACAGCAGCATGGAGCAGCAGACCGATTAAGAGACCTTAGTACCCTGCAACTTAAATAATACATACCGTTTCTTCCACATTACATCGGCATAAACAGATAATAAATCATTCAATAGACATTGACTTCTGGGCAGAGGGGGAGTTTTGAAGCAATACTGCTTGTCAGCCCTGAGAGGTACAGTCTGGCCTCCACCACTGATTGTGGGGGGAGAAGAAGAGAATATGGGGTTCGCATGCTATAATGTGGTACTAGTTTAACTGGACAAGCTCACTGTAAATCAGGGGTGGATAATGACAACAGGGTGGGTGTGAGATTTGGAAGGAGGTGGTGGACTCCGGCCAAGGAATGGGATTTGTTTGCTGCAAAACAGCAGCGGCATGAAAAGCACTTTGACACGGCCAAATCCCAGCGAGCCCATTAGGCTTTTCATGAAGTTGTTCGAAAGGCAAACAAGACCTCCAAACTCCATAAATAAGGTCCAATCAGGACATAAGCTGGCGTGTTTTCCATTCATTACGCTTAATGTCTCATTGAAAAGGGGAGCGCGCCCTGGAACATGCAGTGCAACAAAAGAGAATGGTGGAGTAAGGATTACTTTAACTTGTGTCCATTTTGTGGGCTAACACACTTTTGAGAATAACTTTCAGGGCCATTGAACCGTTGCTCTGAACCAGAATGTGCCCACCGTGTTCTGACCTGCTCTAACGAACCATACAATCCAGCAAGACACACCTAGCCAAGTGCACAACACTAAGCTACCACAGTGCAGAGACAGTAAGCGAAGACTCAGTACAAGTTCAAGAACTGTAATGTGTACTGGGTGAAAACTGTAATTTACATATCTGAGGAAATATCAAGGGCAATGGTAAGAAAAACAGCGGTCCGGCCTTGTGAGGTCAGTGGCTAATGTTCAGTGATAAGTTCGGAGGTGCCAGTGTGATTCTGGATGGCTATTTTGGGGAATTCTTTCTGTGGTATGGTTTTGGAGTCATCTGCAAAGTATTAAGGGAGACCAAGGGCTAAGGAGGGCTGGGGGACAGGGGAGGGGGCAAAATAAAGGAATATTCTATGTGCCCACCCGGATCTTCAAGCCTATTCCCGTGACCAATAAAAGCCAGTTCGTGCTTTTCCAACCAAAACATGACAAATCCATATTTAGCTTGTCAGTTAGCCGCATGGGTGTACTTCCTTCGAAAAAATTTACAACCTCCCAGTGAATCGGGGCCAATGAAACGGGACCATGTCACGTAAATACCATCAGCGTTAGTTGATTACGATTTCCTGCTAGAAAAAATGGAGGAATTCCATCTTTACAAGACAGACGTCGAAAACCAGCACAAAGGTTTTACTCTTACGGTGAAGCACCATTGACAGCTGTTACTGTTACTATTGATTAGATTGGTTAATACCTTCATGATTTATCCATATTCATTATTCATTATTGTTGCTTTTTGGCAAATCATACCTCCATGTGTATAATCCTACACTCTGGATCATATCACTATTTTGAAAGAACCACGGTTTATATTCTCTAGCTCGGTGCTCTTAAAAGTGGCATATTGCTTTAATGGACATATTGAGGTTGTTGATGGTTGTGGAAATATGAGAGAGAGAGAGACAGACACAGAGAGACACAGAGAGAGACATAGAGAGACAGATAGATGTGTGTATGTGTGTGTAAATCTGCCAGACACGAGGAGGAAGACATGCCAAACAGCTGACCCACTCGTTTCCCTCACTTAGGCAGACAGACAGGCAGGCACACACACACACACGTTTTGTCACACTTTTCATCCCATTCTGACATTTGGCCACGTTTTTTCCTTGCTTGAGTGCGTCTTGAAGTTCTCGTCGGCCTCTGGAGCTCAAAGCACTCAACATTGATTGTCAGGCTACGCAGATGCACATAAATCAAGCCATGGTGTTCAAAGGTCAAGGGGGTCATTACGGTGCTCAGCTGACCACTGAACAGCTAACAAGGATATTTGAAGTGTGTGTAGATGGAAGAGCAGATATACAAAGATGGGTAATCTTTTAATGCACTTTGAAACGGGATTTGTGGGGAAGTAATGATCAAAACTTTTCACTATAAACAGATTTCGCCCCATATTTTGCCAGATTCATTAAATGAAATACATCAATGTCGATATGGTACCATGAATAAGAAAATGTACCTTCAAAGCAGAGTAGGCCTCTACCAGGAAAATGCCACTTGATTGATATATTGAAATATACTCAGATTTTTATGAATATGTTCAAAAATAAAAAAAATGTTGCATGTCGATTTTTACTCAGTTCAACCGAAGTTTAAGGGCCAGATTCAAAAGTACTAATTACGGGTTAATTTGTGTAAGTGTGTGTGACTAACTGACTCAATCCTTGCAGGATAAGTAAGGAGGCACCGGCACCCCCCACAATCTCCCATTAGACAATTGCTTGACACCAAATACCACAAAATTCTGACCCCCATGCTAACCCTATTAGCCTCTGACCCACTTGTTAATTCCCTGAGCATCTCAAAAACTGGCGCAGGCAATCCTCTGCCGCTTGCACCGGAGGGCCAAGAAAAGGATAAATCCCAATCTGGACGTGAACGCTTGAGAAGGAGGGTGAAGGCTCACGCTGACCTCAAAGCGAACTCTCACGGACGTACACTGCCATGCATGGAGACTGAAATGCGACGGAGAGAAGCGAATGACAAATGCCATGCAAAAAATAAAAGACAAAACAAAACGCTAAGAATTGGAGAGGACCTCCTCCCAGAGACGTCTTTACTATTCAGAGTTCGACTGGGTTATTACTGTCTTGATAATTGCTAATATCCATTCAGGATTAAGTTGGGTTCACATTATGGGAACATTACTGATATTCTCATTGTGTTCCATTGACTGTTATTGTATTCCTCGCGGAGAAGAGCTTTCGCCCATACAATACAAGTGTTTGTTGAAAAGTTACTTTTTGTGACACAGAAGTACCTGTTACAACTCAGCACTCATCCACAGAAACCGGGCTTGTTAGATAAGAACATTATCCCACTAATTCCTAATTATGCTGCAACCGTCAGCTCCCACTTCCTTCGGTCGCCAGCTGGGCAAAAATCTGCTATTGAGACATTTCCACGAATCTGACCAATCATTCAAGTTTGCTATACCGAGTAATAATCTAATTATCTTCCACCCTGACGTCTCTCTCCTGAGGCACAAGCGAAGGTCGAACCTTAATGTTATTCATAGAAAGGGTTGCGATGGGGCATGATTAACGATAACACCAGCTGTGTCTAACATTACTTTCGCCTGTAGGTGAAGTCCACAAAATTTTCATCATGGCCGGAATATATTGCACGCATATTAATGGGGACTTTTTCAAAGTTATAGTTATTCTATTATACAGCGGCAGACAGATAATGTAATGTGCCCTTGCTAGTTACACCAACAGCCTCCCACAAGGCCACAAGGATAAAACGAATCACAGCCCATGCCTCTGCAGATTTACTACATAAAAAGGTGTGATGTGGTGAAAGGATATTGTGAGAGAATGCGAGATGAACAAAGTCCAGGAGAGACAAAAGAGAGAAATTCCAACCAGGGGAAATAAATCTCACACTTAAGAGTGACCACCAAGGGTATCATTTCTAATATGAGAATATTCCAGCTTTAAAGAGAGTACTGAATAATTTTTGGAGCTCACAGGAGCTTGCTAAGTGGGCCAGAGGGGTTTATAAAGCTGAAGCTTGTTTATTTTGCACTTGGACGTTTGCCACCTTGTTTGGGGTCAGCGTCTCACTCGATGTTCCTTTGGCTGTTCTATGAGGAGCAGCTTGGAGTCCAGGAATCAAACCATGACTCCAGGCTGCTCTGCATCCTGACTCATGTTTTACTCATTTTTCAACAGCCTCGCCTGCTCAGTACATTCAACTTTGAGGGATTTTAACTCCTTATTGTCTAATTTGGCAGCTGCAGGAGACCGGCTCCATAGCAACCGCTGTTGGTGATTATCTGAGATGAAATGAGTTTCACAAACATCCTGAGGATGCCGAGATAGGTTTTAATTCTGATGAACGCCAATAAAATTTTTATGATTTCCTTTTGAGATTATAAAAGAAATACAACCAGCGTCAGTATCTGCAGGCAGGTAGGCGAGGATGATGTGTATTGTGAGATGTGTGTCAGATTCTTTATGAGGCTTTTATTGCTTCAAAATCTAATTTCTACTCAGCTAAATAAAAGATTGAAATTAATACCAAGACGTGAGATATAACATGAAACACAGAAACTTTAAGGACCATGGTCTTAAGAAAGAAGCAGTGGGTGCTCCACTGTGCCATCCATCAGCCTGGGTTGCCACCAAGCTGCAGTACAGCTCTGCAAAGGCAGGGGGCAGTATCACTCAATGACAAAGGAGGAGGAAGAGGTCTGCAAGCTGACCGAGTTGAAATTTATGACATCTGGTCCATTTGGTTATTACTTCTAAGTGACACCGCTTTTTCAAATGGGATCGTAATGAGAATACATCATCTACTGCACAGAGGCAGGCATACGTGTCAGTAAAGCATTTTGTCATTTCAATTGGGTGGTAAATTTACACTTGCTAATGTGTGCAACCAACAGTTGAGTTCGTGTTTCTGTCTATCAAAATGGTATAAAATGTCGAGGAGAATTCCAAAAGAAGCAAAACACTCTCACGAGCAACCTTGTTAGAAAGGCGGCTCAATGTCTCGCACAACCATTTCGGTCCGGCACAAACAACAAAGAAGCATTCAAGCTCTCTCTCTGGCACACTGAGAGCCATTTTTAAATCTAATTGCATGCCTAAACGTTCCGTTCGATGGATCGATAAATGCTCACAGCGTCTGTGGAGTGGAGAATTTCACACATGGGAGCACATGTAAACACAAACACACGCTCCCATTGGCCACACACTCGGCTGATCACCCCTCACTGCTCTGACACGTCAAAGTGTTTAACCCCTTAGACGGTGTCCTGTGCACATTACCAGATAAGATGGTGAAAACGGAATATGCGGAGAAATGGACACAAAAACGACGTACCTTTCAAGAAACGTGCGGACTGACTAGCTAGCAAAAAAAAATACTAAGTATGCAAAAAGGTGTGTGGAAATACACACATCGGTAAAATGTTTATATGCATGGGTGGAGATAGGTACGGCTGGGTGGTGGTATGAGAAAAGTTATTAAAATGCATATTGCACATGAGGGTATGCGGAAATGGGCTATTGGCCACCAGATGGGGTGATGCACATAAGCGGGGTGGTCGCGCTAGAATTGGAAAGTCTGATGGCTGATGGGATGCAGGACCTGTGACAGCACTCCGTCTTACAGCCTGGTTACAGCAGCCTGGGACTGAAGGAGCTGCTCAGAGCCCTTGCAGTCCCTTGCACGGGGTGGCAGAGATTGTCCATAATGCATGTCATTTCGGCTAACGGCCTCCGGGACAGATTGCAGGGGACGGTCCGAGTCAGAATGGGCGCTCTTGACCGGTTTGTTGAATCTCTTGATGTACCTTTCACAGGTTGCACAGCCCCGGCAGAGCACGTAGAATATCTCAGAGACTAGTATAGCGGCATATGCCTGTTTGACATTGTCTTGCACATGTCAAAGTCTTCCCAAGTGGACTCTGCATCGGCCTAATTGGCACAGGATGGTGTAGAAGTGGACAGTTTCAGTCCTTAGCCCCAATGTCCAGTCCCTGAGTGTTCAGTGGACGACTTGGTGTCAACATCCATTGGATTTCAATCACTGTTTTGTTTATCTTGTTGGCCCTGATTAGGAGAAGGTTGAGTGGGCAACGGTTGACAAAGTGGTGATCGGTCCTCTGCACTGTGTCTCGTCTCCACGTGACACATGTCCAGGGATGGACAGCTTCTGGAGAGGACTGCTGTCAATGCAGCGTCTGAATTCAGAGGTGTGTAAGCGTGAAGTGGAAGAAACGTTCCCAGGGGTTCCCAGGGGAACGTTTCTGACCCTAACCCTCGGGAACATTTCTAACCCTAACACTTTCTCGTAAGGGCCTAGAAACATGGGTTAAGTCTTCCGAGAGGAGGGCGAAGGACCGGGGGGCAGGTGTGAAGGAGCACTCAGGCAACAGCAGCATCCACCAAAGGGGGGATGGACAGAGCCATCACAGTTAAGTGCGAGAATTCCCTCGACCCAACGTTAACTGCTAGTAGCTCAATGTCACTGGCGCAGGGTCGCGTCTCGCTGCTGACGTGCCCGAGCTATACGACCATCGCTCACAGGCTCACGTTGCTAGGTGGTCTCTGCTCAGAGCCACTGATTGGACGAGTGAGGGGAGCATCGCATCCAAGGAGAGTGAACAAGTCACCGGTGTCTTATTCACACGAGACACCACAGTGAGGGACAAAAAGACGACTGAGAGGACAAACAGCGGTGGAGGTGTGGAAAGAGAGGAAAAGCAATTGCCCTACAGCTCCCGGGCAACTGGAGCCAAAGCCAGTGACTCTACATTTGATTCACAACATTGATTATTATTTTATAGAGGAGCAACTCCATGTTAAAATGAATCTTAATGCTGTACACGAAACAAACCATTAGAAAACAAAAACTCATTAAGAGGGAGAGGTGGAAGTGCTGATCAATATCGGCCGCCTTGGAGCTGACAAATAAGCTGCTACACACACACACACACACACACACACAGACACACACACACACACACACACACACACACACACAGTGATAGATGCACACTTGACTTCAGCCGTCCATCTTTCTCAACGTTTCCAATCTTTTTCCCCTCTAGAATCCCTCCCACCTCTCTAGCGCCCTCTGCCTTTTCAGACAGTCCAATCCTTCCCTGTATCTCGCAACATCTTTTAATCGTGAGAACCACTTGAGTGTTTCTATTTTGGCACGATGGACACAGTTTTTTTGCTTAAAAATGTAGGTAAAAATTAGGGATGTCCGATAATGGCTTTTTTGCCGATATCCGATATGCCGGTATTGTCCAACTCTCAATTTACCGATACCGATAACAGCCGATACCGATATGTGCGCCGGTAAACGCTTCAGGAGCGCATAGGCACTATTTCGGTGTAACGCAAGCATTATTTTATTTTATCGGTTTTTATTTCATCGGTTTTAGAGCAAAAAAATCCAATACCGATATTACATTTTTATGCTAATATCGGGCTGATAATATCGGTGGGCCGATATTATCGGACATCTCTAGTAAAAATGTCCTCCTTGTGTCCAATTATTTGACAGAGACGGAGGCCCAGGAATGAGGGTATGAGAATGTGTTTTTGATATTTCACAAATGTGATCTCACCAGTGTTCTGAGTTTTTCTTTCTTAGTGATCGCCAAAGATAC
>OMPJ01028327.1:5759-46430 GCA_900312935.1 Carapus acus
GGGCTCTCTTCTCTCTCTCTCTCTCTCTCTCTCTCTCTCTCTCTCTCTCTCTCTCTCTCTCCAGAGCGCAGCTATGGAATCTGGTCTCCATCCAATCACGCAGCGCCACCATGATGACAATGCCCACAAAGAGCCAAACAGGAGCGCGCGTGCGCACGCCTCCACGTGTGTGCGTACGTGCGCGCGTGACACCCACCCACCCACGCGCGCCGCGTGCGCCCGCGTCACGCATGCGTGCGCACATACGAGTGTGTTAACCCGTGTCATTGCCAAGATGCTGGCACGCAGACGCAGCATATGGACGCGGCACCAGTGTTCGCCAGCCAGTCGGAGTGGATGAAGGCATCAGTTCGAGCTGCGAGGGAATTAAGGAAACATGAAATTTTCAGAGTAAATATCCAGCGTGCCGCCTGCTGCTGCTGCTGCTGCTGCCGCCGCTGGTGCTGCTTCAGTTTTCTTTTTCTTTTTTTTTTCTGCGGCCCTGCATAGCAAATGACACTCACAGCATTCTGCGCCGAGGCTTTTATTCAAAGTGCCTCGAGTCAAAGGTTTGATCCTGACTGGCAGTGACGACGACAGAGGAGGAGAGAGGCTGATGGAGGATCAGTGCAGAGACAGAGAGAGAGAGAGTGTGTGTGTGTGTAGTGGAGATACACAGTGAGAAATGTGGCGTGGGTTGCTGTGCGTGTACATGTGTATCTGTGTGTGTGTGAGGGAAAGAGAGAGAGAGTGGGTGTGTGTGAGTGAGACAGCTGGGCTAGATTGTCCCTGTCTAGTAAACTAAATGGAACAAACTCTGATGTGACACACACACAGGTGTCGTTCTGGAGAAAAGTCTTCACTGTAATTCATTTATGACTTGGAAGATAGTGCAAGAGTTTGACAAGAATGACGTGACAGTGCCCAAGTACACACAAAAAAAAGATACTTTCTATCACCGATAATGGAACAATGGAGATCTGTTTGGCCACTTATATTTAGAATAGCAGCAGAAATCTACTTATATCCACAAAATGATTCCCAAACATCCCACATATTTCATTTAAAACCCACAGCCTGAATGAAAAGGTAGACTTGAACTCTTTATGACCCCGGAGAGTGCTCACACTGGCTTCATTTTACTTTAAATCAAAGTAACTTTTGAATTTCCATCCAATTTAGAGGCGCCAGAATTTGTCATCCTGTCAAATTTGCTTTGTTTACTCTGCTGGTGCTGCATCGCTGACGAATGAAATTCACCTTCGTTGAAACAGAGTGGCAAAAGGAAAAAAAAAAAGGAAACGACTTAAAACTCAGGAGCATTCATCAAAATTCACAATCAAATCTTCCCTCTGGGTAAGAGAGAGATTTCATTTCATTTATGCATTTGCTTTGCATCATTTCACATTTGCAGGTTTTCCCATTTGGCGCCGTTCTTTGTGCGTTCTATTAGAGAGGAGACACCTTGAGTCCTCCGCTCGCTTGCGCGCCGCCTTCGCCCCCTGGAGGCAGGACGCCATTCATCTGCGGCTCCGTCGGCCCTCTCTCCAAATACATCCTCCGCTCAATTAGCCCCGCTGACGCCCACACGTCCCCCCGAGGTACCGCGGAGGAAGACGAGATGAAGCGCGGCGCCGGATCCTCTGATGCCGCCCGAGTATTTTCAGTCGCGTCTTCAGCCCGGCGCCCACACAAGAATGTGCGTGAGGTGTGAGGATGTGGACACCCTCCCCGAGGGGGAGGACGCCGGGGACGTCGGGTGGGTGAGAGGGACGCTGGAGAAATGTTGACACATTATTCCCTGGTTGTTCGTGCCAGACGAGGCCTCTGGTGAAACGACGCTTTTTGGTTCACATTTTGTGGATGTCTGTGAGCGAGACGAGAGGAGGCAGAGACGTTATCAGACGTTTTGCGCGGGGAGGTCCAACAGCTCGGCGGCTCAGATCTCGCCCGTGTTTCTGTATGCACAACCATTTTAGAATCTGGAATTCAGCTCTTTTGTCAGTTCCTGGTTCTGGTGTTTGTCTGCTCCGCCTCCTCCCACCTGCTCCTCGTTTTCTCCACCTGTGCCTCGTTTCTCTCTCCCAGTATATTCATACCCCTGTGTGTCCGCTAGTTGCTCACTTCCTCAGGCTTCCTCGCCTGAGACGCGTCTCCTTGTCTCCTCCAGCTTTGTCTTTGTCTTCTTGGATCCCCGAGTTCCTGAATTTTGAACACTCTCGACTTTTCCAAGATACCTGTGTTTGGTTTTCTTGCTTACGTGTGTTTCAGGCTTAGTGTGTTTCTCTTACCTAAGCTAGTCTTAGTGACACATGCTTGGCAGTTAGTTAGTCAGTTAGCCAGGTAGGTAGCTACTTAGCTAGGTAGGTAGCTCAGTGAGTAGTTTGTTAGTTAGCCTGCCCTTCCAGATAACTGAGTCTGGCTTTGTATACTTGATTAGTATCACACCAACATGACTATCCGATAAAAGGGAGATTTCTTGCTTTCATATACTTTGCTAGTGATTACCAATGCACCACCATATTGGATTTCTGTGAATTGCTGCCATTCTGACACACACCCTGGTGCCTCTGCGTGAGGTTTCTTGATATACGGTGCAACATGAGCGATTATTGACTTGAGTTATGTTTCTTCCCCAGGTTGTATTGACACGGAATCTGTGGAATCAATGGGTCTGCGAACATCTGCAGACACAGAACGTTCCCCGGAGGAGACGCAGAAGAAAACAAACGTAGCGCAATAAAGTCCAACCCCCTCCACACACCCCCAAAGGAGCGTGCATGGTGGAGCTGCAGGCGCTGTGAGGACAATGATGTATCAGCTGCAGCGGCGGAGAGGGCAAGAATCGAGCTGACGCACCTCTCGCGAAGACACCACAGATTGATGACTTCGGTGCGGTCCGGGGAAAGGAGAGAGACGGGAAGCAGCCAGGTATCCAGCGTGTGGTGGAAGATGTAGTGATCAGGGCCTGCAGAGTAGAGCTTTTCTTCATTCCTGAGCTGCTCTTATCTGTCACACACATACACACACCGAGGTCCTCAGAGTTTCAGGGCTTGGTATCTGTGTGGACGTCCAATCGTAGCACCCATGTTTGAGGACATTCGCCATTTTTCCTCTATGTTGGAGGGATGGAGAGAGAGAGAGATCGGCATGCTCACATGTGTGATTGTGGTAGGAAGACGCTTAATAATCCCCCGAAGCGGCACTGACGCGGTGTGCGAAGCTACTCCGTCTGTTATATTGTCCTACTATTCCCATCACACACGCACACACTCATTACTCAGCCAGGCGTGCCTGGTTCATTAGGGTAAGGGGGGTTAGGGTTAGGGTTAGCGGAGCTTGATACTAGAGATGACTTCGGTAATGATGCACACTTTGAATTCTTTCAATTGTAAATTTCATCCTGAAACTTACAGGTACTTTCTTTTCTGTAACCCCTCTGAGACAGCATGCGCAATATAAATCGTTACAAATAACCTTTTCTGATTAGAGCAGATAAAACAGATGTTAGTACTTTGCACAAGATATGCTAACAAGGTGAAAATTCCATATTCGCAAAATCCCAAGTCAACGCCAAAAGGTGCAGAGACGAAACGCTTTGACTTTCATATCACCTTATTATTTGGTCTTTTATGATTGTTTATCTCACACCTGGTGCGTACCAACATGATGACTAAAACTTTATTCATGGCCTGGACTTGGGTTCTCGATCAAACGTAATGTCTTCTGCCACGGTTTAAGATTCACCCATCCATCAAACCCAACTATCGAAAAGCAAGACGCCGAGACCTCACAGCAACGAGCCCGTCGAGATTGCGCCGTTCTATTTTTAGAATCACAAACCGATTGATCGCCTGGAAAAACCTGCATTTGAACTCCGTGAATGTTCCCTAGCCTCGCATTAATTCAGACACGAGCGGATCTCCGCCGTGGCATGTGTCTCTTGTGAATTTCATTTCTTACAAAACCGCCGAGCTGCGTCGACCCAGCTCTCCATCCTTTGAAACCAGGCGTGGTTCATAGAACGGCTTAAATATTTTTGTATTTTGAAATATTCATGCTCTCACGTCCGCCCCTCTTGTGGAGCTGCAGAAGAATTGCACCTTTTCAGTGAAAGCCCGTGTTTTTCCCCACCGTGCGCTCCGTCGCCCAGAGCTCTCAGCCGTGGTCCCTATTTTTAGAGCCGCACAATGTGCTGCAGTCACATCTATGCTTCCCTATTATCTGGTGGGATGTTTCAAGCGGTACATTTGCATTTCGCCTGCCTATATTTTCTGAAATACATGTACAGGTATTTTCTCAAAGCCTCCCGGAGGTATTGATATACAGTATCTATATTCACAACAAAGACAAGGCCTGAATGAATAATGCGGCGTACGTATCTTGTGATGTATCTGCACCGCCTGAATAGTCTACGTGGAATTGTTCTTTGACGGGAACACACACAAAACATCACCCGTCTAAATTAGAAATATATCGAGGGGGTGTGCTGGAGTGTGAGGGTAAACGTTCACAAACACTCCTCACACTTTTGTGTGTATTTCTGAACATTTTAATCATGAGCGACAAGGTTAACACATGAATATGTGGAAAGAAAAACCCAAAACAATTACAACACACAAAGAGAACGAATGTCCATGAGATATTTCAGTGTACATGCAAATTTAAGTTAATCCCTGGAGAGGAGGTATGATCAAACTATAAACATTATCTCCAATATCAAGACTCTCGCCAATATCAAGACTCCAACATGGTTATCAAAGGAAGCCTCTTAGTCGGCTGTGTGCGCATATTCTGACCTTCAGTTCAACCCCAAACCCCAAAACCATGGTCCTTCATTAGCGCACTTCATTACCATGCCATATTAGCATCTTGGGTTAATTAAAAGGGAGCCCCAACCCCACCCACCAACCCGTGTGGTCTGCAACTCGATTGCGGCAGCGAACTCAATTACCCACCCAATTAAAAGCGTACGTGAGAAAAGTGATGCTTTGAATACCTCGGCGGCAAAAGAGGGGGCGATAATGAGAGAGACATGTTGGGATATAATTAAGCCACGGCGTCATCCTCCTCCTGGCCGAGTCAAATACCTGCACTCTCACTCCTTTCTAAGAACCTTTGGCAGTTTCAATCAATCAACACTCTGATCTGTCCTTGAATGCCTCTTCACACAGACCGCCGCCTACGGCTGGAATGCTGCTCGGATCTGTCTTCAGCCATCGACCCTTGTCAGGCAGGAGAAGGAGCACTTACCCGCAAAATACGAAACAAACACTCGAGAAGCACTCAGAAGGAAATGAAGGTTTCCTCAGGCCGGGCAGGAACAGTGACTGGTGGAGGAGGACACTGCACAAAGGTGGACACGCAGAAGGAATCCTGCATGGGAGGAGGGGACAGATGAATAGGACCTCGGCGGTTGGCATTATTATCTCACTTGGATAGTTCAGGACATCTGCTTTCAATCTGCTTACAAACATTGTGTACACTGTATTGTAAAAGGTGTCTTGCATGTGCACAGCCCCGATTAGCGGAACCTCGATCTATGCGTGCAAAGTGTCAAACGATACACGTACAATGTACATTTGAGTCTCTCTTCACTTCCCTTCGCCTCTCTTGAAAATATCTGGTATAATTATGTCTCGCCGATGCAATCGTTTAAAGCCGCGTGTCGTCCGTACGGCAGAAGAATAGCGCCACTGTTCCCCCCGTGCTGACTGGCTGATTCTTTTTCACGATGCTGCAGCCTCGTGCGCCATATGCCGCTTTGATCCCAACACAAACGACATGTCAGCATGACAGATGGACGGCTTCAAAGCTCCCGTCTGAAGCGGCCCGTATTCAGCGTCACCGCAGTCAATGTTTAGTGCGCGGCTGAGCGAAGAGTTAGAGTTTGGTGTAAAAGGTTTTCATGTTGCATCGTTTTTTTTTCTTTTCCCAGGCAGAAACAAGCAGGGATGATTCCGCCTCACTGCGTCCATGGAAACGTCTGAGCGGAAACATCCTCGTCCCTCCCCAAAAAGCCTGAGGTACAACTCGCAATTTTGCACACAGACAGGCAAATGTATAAATAGCCGTCGCCGTGACCCTTTCATTCAACGTCTCCTGTCTGAGTTCATGCTTCTTCCTGTTTTACTGGCACGTCTGCCACCCTGGCTACTGGTTCTGTCGGAAATTAGGCCGAGGAAGCCGCCGGTCTTCCTCCGGGCAACCTGGCTCGGATATCCACCGTCTGTGTGTTGTTTTATCGATGTTACACACAAGGCCCGAGTGTCCTCTCGCGCGTGTACGAAGCAGAGATACTGTCTTTGCTTCGGGGTAACGTCGCTCTTCCTCGTGCTGTTGTCATACCGCATTTTGAGAAGTGCATCGCGGATAAAGCCTCCGCTGTCTCTGAGAAAGGCAGAGAACAACTTCCCAGAGTGCTCTCTGTTTGTCAATGTTTAGTTATGCTTGTCAGATTGTTTAGTCAAATTTGTTCAACAAGTTGCGCATCTTAAAGTGTTGCTTGAGTAAATCCAGTTCAATCTGGCTTGAAAATTTCAGCACAAAGCAGTAAATATATGAACTTCAACGCTACATATCCTTGTAGAATTGAGGATTAGCTTGCTTTCTCATACATCTGCAGCAAATTCCACAGCGTCTCTCCCCCGTCAAGACCGTGATAGATGCTCCCATTGTTGTCTCAGCTAATAGCTGCTTTCCCTTCCTAATCAGACCTGTGGGTTAATTTCTTGTATCCATCTCACAGATTAATGTTTGCAGCTGTTTCTGCGCACCTTTGTATTACCTCCCATCGCTGACACGGCATGTGGTTAATGCGCTCTGTGCTCGCCTGCTCACTCATGCGAGGAAGGAACATGACCGCATAGCGCGATGCGGTAAGAGGCTTTCCAGATGTAGCCGTGTAAACTCGGCTGTCGCGCCGAGCTCCGCCGCTACCTCAGCATTTGGCAACGACCCTTAAATGCTCCCCGATACCTCCGCGCGATGACAGAACTTTTCTGACGTACCTGGGAGTTCTTACTCTTCCCCATTCCTCATCTTTATTCCGCAGTAAAGGAATGTTGTGTTCACTTTATAATTCTTTTTTTCTCAATGTTTTACAACAGCGATCCCAACTCCACAATGATGGATGTCACATTTTGCACTCCCACCGTGTTTCTTGGGGGGATACGATCATTCCTGTCACTGTAGCGCGCATTGCAGATCCGGTTAAGAAACTTGGATGAGATACAATCGCAGACCACAGGCTGCTCTTCATCAATAAATGCCCGCTCTCCTCCCCTCATCCGGGCCATGCTGCGTGCAAGATAGATGTAATCAGTGTAAATGCGGACAAAAATGTACAGCAAATATATAAACTGTGTGTCATTTTCCCCGTTTCTGTTCAACCTCTTGTATTTCTGTGCTAAGTCTATTACCATAGATTTGATCCATTCCATTTCTTTTATGAAAAGTGTGTTTAGACTGTTTAAAGAAATTCATCCATCTGTGCAGGTATTTGAAACTGTGGGGTCATAAAGCTTACGGTGTTCTGGAAGTCCAGCAAATGAAAACGAAATTATCTTTATCTATTACATTATCTACCACACCAGACTCTATATTCAGAAAAAAGTTCATTTCTGATCCCCGGACATAGATAGAAATAGAGAAGATAATCAAATTGGCTTCAGTGATAATAGGTGAAAGGTAATGTACTATTCCCCTGCACAATGCATAATAAATGAAATGTACTTGCGCCGGGCGGAAATTGCCTTTCTAAAAATGTTAGGGGAAATGTGTTTGAATGGGCAGTGGGGAATAATTGCATACCTCAGATAACTCCTGTATTATGAGTTTTCATTTTGCTCCTCATGACAAATGAAATGTATCTCCTTCCCGAGATGCTTTGCATCATTTCTGCTGGCGATATTACATTTTCCTTTTATCTCAGGTTTAAGAACAATCCGTTGGAGTCAGGCGCTTCTCAGAGCATATGGGACATCAAGGTGTCGGGTCATAAAAATAGCATCTTAAGCTAAATTATGCAGCAAAATGTTTTTACTGCGCTGTTCATGCCATTCTTGTTGCTATAATTTGGCAGTCATTTAATGTTTTGAGACCAAGAGTATGTCTGATCAGCAGTTTAACTCACTGAAGACCCGCTGTTGAAAATTTCAAATGCTAATTTCTCGATGTATCTTTTCTACAGCAGTGATATCACATCGGATAATAAGTGTCAGTCAGCCCACACTCACACCTACAGAAACACCTCTCATACACCTCATATCCTCCTTGATTCTGTTATTCTTCTTTTAAACCAAATGGGACATTGATCTATACTGACAGATATCCACCAATTTTTGCGATGCTAATTTCCTCCCCAACTATTCACTCCTTCTGCAATCAATTTAAAAAAAACGTTTTGTATTCTTGTGTAAACACACTGTACAACACGCGGTCGTCGGCGCTATTTGTGTTGGCGCGGTGTGTTGATATCTCCCTCACAAAAGAGAGTGCAATCAAGTGTGAGGCTCCTCCTGTAATTAAGAGGCCAGCGCTCGCTGCATTAATCCATGCATGCATTACATTACTCATTAACACCCAGCGCAGCTATCCGAGAGCGGCCCTGCATATTGATGCGCGCTAGCTGCTGCTCTGGACTCTCTCTGTTTACTCACCGTGTGTGTGTTGTGCTGCACAACCTCCACGGGCTACAGCTACGCATTGTGTTTTTCCACCCCTCTTCAAATATGTGTAAAATGTGCCACATCGGGGTCTCATCCTGGAGCAAAATCATATAATGGCATCTTCACCCAGTCCAGCGCCCCTCATGGCTCTGCTTCAGAGGCTTTCCTGAACCTCTGGAGGACCATGGAGGAGGAGGATCTCGCTCTGCGTGGAGGAGGAAAGGAGAGACGTCTCCTATTTAATGAGAGCACCTTGTTATCCAGGCCTCATGCTGTTCACGGGCAGGCCTTGGGCAGCTGAGGGTGAGGGGTGGCAAGAAAGGTTGCGGCTCAGAGAGGAAGACGCAGGCAAATGATATATGTGAGGTTACGCGCTGTCAGAGCCGCATCGTACCATCGCTCTGCATCATTCATCCAACCCCGTGGTGTTAATGTATGATGCACCTAACTAGGTTACCTGGGAATTAATCAGTCAAAGACAAAGCAGCACCAACAACATGCTTTGTCATTGTCAGGCTCACTCTGTCCCTCACAGTCCTCAATCTTGAATTGTGAGGACCTACTTGCTCCACGCTGATGTGCTTGGCAGAGTAGAGAGGCAGACAAGGAGCTGCATGAGATCACAGGCAGATTATGAGCCTGAGCAGAAACTCAATGTTCCTGCAGAAATGTAGCAGCCTGATTGCCTCCGTTGAGGGGAATGGCTGACCCATGTCGGCGCTTTGCTCTCCACTTTTCTACCTAGGACATGCAGTACGTGGTCTACATCCTCAATTCCTCTGCCTACACACTGTCACCCCGTAAAACACAGCTTCTTCTTATTGTGGGGGCCAGGTATTTGGTGTGTGAAAACACGCAGCTGAAATTGAATAAGAGGTTCGGAGGTGATGGATTAGATTTTGAACATACATGCTCAGTCTGATATCTATGTGCTTATGTAAATGCTACTCCCTTGTCCCCTTTAGATGTGTCCCGATATGCTCCTGAGACTCCTCATTTCAGCTGCTTGGTCGATACCAAGAGCTCATGATCGTAAACAGAAGTTGCAGTAAAGATTGATTTAGGTTTAGACTGTTGCTATCAGGCACGGATCTCTCTTCACAACAGTTCGATACAAGGTCCATTCCACGCTCACCCATAATGTAATCGGACACCTACTCTTTGCTGCATTGCAACGCAGAGCCCACATAGAGAGGACTTGGGGACACGGACAGTTCTCGTCGTTGAAAGCACTGAACGATGACCACAGCTGCAACCCCATACGGCCACAGAGGGAGCAGAGGAGGCAGGCAAGTGTCTTATTAAAGGACCTCAAATCAAACCTGTAATCTAAGGTGCTACAACATATGACTCAGACGTAAAAGACCCCATCGAGACAGAGGGAACACCCCTAGTGCAAAGTCAAATCAAAACACAAATTACTTTAACTACTACTGATACTACTTTGACAAACAGCCATTCATGCAGTACCTTCTTTTTCTTTGTTTCCTCACATAAAAGTAAACTCAAGCGAACAACTTATCTACACAGAGGGTCATGCAGGTGACAGCTACGTCAGAGAGACTTGGAACAAGGGACACGTAATTCCATAAGGGACGTTTGCTGATGGAGTATTTTTTTCCCCCACCCTTATAATGTGCATATATCTACATGTACAAGCGCACATACTATATAAATAGACATATGGTGCCCTTTAGAAAACTTAATTTTTCTGCCTGTGCTTCTAAGCACAATTGCTTTTATCCCCTTAGATGATGAATCTTTTGTGTGAGGACGTACCGATGTGGGGACCTGAGGCATGGATTAGCTCTGACCTTGTTGAGTGTCAAAAGATCCACCTTCCTTTTTCACTAAGATGACACACGGAAAGCGACAATTATGCAAGCAAAGTGTCTCTACTCCAGTTATCTCATAAATACATTTTAAAAGGGATGAAATGGTGCTGAGCATCAAGGCTGTCTGTTGAACAATGAGAGACTTGCTGTGTGAGAGCAGCAATATCTCTTTACAATTGTCGCTACTGTGATCATTTGAAGCATTGAGCTCCAAGTAAGAACCTTTTGGCAGGACTGACTCCACATTTTCCACTTCAAAGACATTAGAGTAAAAATAGCATTCTTAAAGGTGATCACAGCATTATAATTATTGTTTTGTTTTTTTTTTGCTGGGCCCAAACACTTAATATTCAATATTTCATTTTGATTCCATGTTCATATGTCAGGCGTTGCTTGAAGCTGCTATATATAGTTTGGTTTAATTCAGCATAATCAAAACTTAGCTTTGGTTGACGAACTGCTTTCTAGCTTTTTTGCACCTCGTAAAGACTATGTTCACTCAAAAATTACTTCTGACATTGTGTCCGTTTGCCACAGGCCCCAAGATACTTCTTCAGAATTGCTCAAACTATTCTAGAACTAACAAACTATAACAGAATGAAGTCAGGCACACACATACACCCATGAAGGACCGAGGATTCTCTGTCATGCTACCACACAATCGTAACTTTATTTTGACGTGACATTGAGCTTTAAGAATGGTATAAATGCAAAAGTACACAACCTTGAAAGCAAAACATCGTCTCCTTCAGGCACTCTGTAGGTTTTCTTTGCCTTTCAGATTTGTACACCGGGTCCCCAGCTGCTGCTTGGATCACCGAGGCCATCGATTGTCATGTGTGGCGCTACAACCGGATATAAATGGAGGCCACACTGGCTGTCTTCATTTTGCGTGTGTGTGTGTGCGTGTGCCAGGTCTACGTGTTTCAGATCTCTCGAAATTGTACAGCCATTCGTCTACGTGCGCCATCATGACGAAGAGGGAAGAAATAAAGAAGTTTGGTGTGGCCAAAGGAGTTAGCATGTTTAACAAGCAACGTCCAAAACACCTCTAGGATGATGAGAGGCTGTTGTTGACATGGATCAGGCAGTTCAAAGGCGATTCTGTGTGTAATGTGTTTGTGTGTCAAAGATTCTGAAGGTTTCTGTCTTGAACCTGTTGATGTGATGGTGAAATTGTCTCTCTGTGGCAAACTTTGAGTCTGGAGGTGGATGTTGCTAATGTGGAGTAGTTACTGCAGGGGCACAGACAAAATTATTTCAATTTCATTGAAAAATTGCCTAAATTCTGCATAAAATGTGGATGCACTGACCATGCATGATTTCCTCTCACTTAACAGCCATTCTAGGAAAAGGATTTTCTACAGTATTTGTCAAGGTTACCATACTTGTTATTTCAACGGAATGTACATAATGTACGTATGGACCGCATTCTTTGCACAAGTATTTATTTTATCACAAATCTCTGAGCATCGTCAGTACGTGTTTTACCATGTGGACCTTCGCACTACTTTGTAAGTGACTTGGATGTACAAATGAAACTTAACTTGAGATCCTCTGCCCCAAATGCGGAAAGCATTCTGTCTTACTCTCCAAACCTTTCTTGCAATTTCCTTTTCTCTCCTCCAGCCTCTTCCCTCCATCATGGGCAGCCTTGGAGACTGAAAAATGGAGGAGGGATAAAAAACTGTTGCTAAATGAAATACAGGTAGAAAACGAAATCATCCGATAAAACTACGAGAGGAACAAGCAGAACTTTGACAGTATCAGTACTGACAATTTAGTTTGTGTACATCAAGACTTCTTTTGATTTCATCACTTGATGTTCTGATGACTGGAATGCATCACATGTTGGCATTAAAGGTTTATTCACAGTCCTGAATTAACGGTGTCTGCATTTGCAGAGCTCTGAAATATTGATTATCCATTGACGCAATTTGGTTGAGAAAACATGTCTGCTGAAAAGATATGTGAGCGGATCTGCACTTGATCTTAAAGTGCAGAAAGCCTGGAGGTTAGGCAGAAAATTGGTGGTTTATGGCATTATGACCTCCACTCTAAGGGCAGCAACATCCAAAAATCCAACTCGGGATAAACTTATTAAGTGAAAAACCAAGATGGCGAATGGTCAAAACCGTGAGCAAGAATGTCTGCCACAGCACAACCTTCCTCACGTGTGTGTACAATAGAGCTAAGAGGTGGGAGTAGCTCTAAAGCTGGTAATTAGTTGGCTTCTGCAAAATACAGGTGAAGTAAAGCAATGAAAAGAAGAAGGAGCTCCAGGTCCGCTAACACCAATGTTCAAGACCTCTGACAGGTGACAAACACAGCATCATACTGTAAGTCTGTCCCTCAAATCTACCCCAGTAGTTTCATGGAGGTACCTCAGTTAAGTATAAAACCACAAATATCAAAACGGCAAGGAAATTGCACAAAGTGGCAAGATGACAATTGGCAGCACTCGTGCAGCCAAATGGAATACAGAATCAGCTTAAAGATTTTGTCAAAGAGAAACAACACAAAGTCAGCAGTCGGTGACGAACAGGAAATTAATGATGGCGGAATAAGATGAACGAAGATGTAGGAGGGAAAGTAAGAGACAAACGAAAGGAGGGATTAACGATCGTTGCTTTCACTGTGGTGCCTTGTCCAACAATTAATGTATGGGGGGAAGAACGCCTATAGCTATATGCATGTTTTCTCACAACCTTGGACTGCGTTTGCTATGAGGACTGCAAGATTGAAAAGCCGCGTCCTTGGAATGACGAATGGTCGCAAAGACTTGTGGTAACAATATGAAATGATGTGGCACTCTGCAATCTAGCATGTGCTCCGTGAGGCACGGAATCTTTGCATACATGACAGGAGGGTTCTGCATTGTTTGAAACCATCACAAAGGGAAACATCATTTACGGAATAATGACAGGCACAAGGTGTGTGGGAGGTCATGTTGGTGTTTATTTTTTTTAGAATAATCCCACATGTGGCTGGAGTGTGATGAGTGACTCATTGACATTCTGAATGGAGGTCTGGCTTTATATAAACCTCTGCCTGCCTCCACTGACTGAGTTTGGAGGCCATTTCTCTCTCCACTCTAGTTCGTCCTCCCATGCAGCAAAATCGAACGACGGAAACGCCTTTCTCCAGCGCACAGGAAAACAGGTCTGCAGCATGAGGTCCGGGTTGCTTTTTTGCCTGCTGTTGGTGTCCCATGGATCTTCGGCAGTCATCACTGGGGTGAGTGTGAGCAAACGGGTGGCATGATGCGATCCCTCGCGCCAAAAATGGCGAAGAAATAAAAGTGAAACATTTTCATTGGGCTCTACCTCAGTTTGAGACAACTTGGTCGAACTTAATTTTCGAACTTTCTCTTGGATAAAACATTTGTTTAACAAAGTTTAGACAGCGAGGTAAAAGGATTAGACGCATCAAAAAGTATTGCATAATTCATGTGAGAGTATTAGAAAAGGAGTAAAGGTTTTTATTGGACACAAATTCAATTATCATTATCCCTCAGTTAATTAACAATATTGTGAATTTAATGTGATGCAGTGGGATTAAAAACATAAAAGGGTTTAAAAGATAAGATAAATAGCAATATAGAATTGGATGCTATGTAAATGTAAGAATATAGAAAACAATATTGTGAAATGAGTAATGTTGAGGACAACATTTAGAAAATATATAAAAAAAAAGAAAATTCTGAAAAATTTTAATATTTTAGTAATAATCAAAAATGGCATACCAAGAATTCATCCATATCATATTTTAGCTGGTAAAAGTAATGAAGGATGAAGATGAATGATGCCAAAATGTTTGTTCACTGATATGAGGTTGAGTCAGGGGGAGGATGGCTAACACAAAACTGTCTTAAAATGGCACAATACAGTATAAAATTTCACAATGTACCACCTTTGCCACCCTCCATCTCCGTTTGATACCAACTGAGTCACAGCGCAGAGGCAGCCGTTATCCTCGTCTGTCAGATGAAATCACTCCTAAGTCTTCATCCCTCTGCCTTCATCTCACCCAGAGAGACGGATCACTCAGGCTGCTCATCTTCATACTCACCATGACAAATCGCCCGCAACACTGCTCGTCCCTCTTGTGAGATATGGCGCGATAACTCTCGTGTGACTACAATGAGCCCTCCGCCTGGCACCGCCGGCTCATCGTGCGTCGGAGGGGAAACTTATCATCGCTCTGTGATTGTTATTAAATCAGTCATTCCACTGCGCCGTGCCCGTGTGTGTCCACTCTGTAGGTGTGTGAGAAGGACTCGCAGTGTGGCGGAGGGATGTGTTGCGCAGTGAGTTTGTGGTTCGCCAGCCTGCGGGTATGCACACCCATGGGACAGGAGGGGGACCACTGCCACCCAAAGAGCCACAAGGTGAGACGGTCAACATTCGGACCTTCAGGCCCATTCCTGATCAATTCTACGTCTGTCTGCCGTGAGAGCCTCCTGGTTATGCTGGGTTTGTGGCAGAAGAACTGACTTGTAGACTGCAGAGTGTTCCCTCGTAGATAAAAGCAGCATTTCAGAGGAATTGAGAACAATGGGGAAAAGAACTCGATGACAAAGGGTCGGAATGCAAAGAACTGTGCCTTGCTCACAAAAGTCTGGAGGAAAAACAGAGTGTATGTTCCATTCCTCCCGCTCACTCTCAATCGCTCTTTTCTTTTTTGTCTCGCCGCTCCCAGGTTCCATTCCTCGGGAGAAGACTACATCACACTTGTCCCTGCCTCCCAAACCTGAAGTGTATCGCCACAGAGGACTCTGAATTCAAATGTCTGAATCCCACTGCATATCCGGACTATTACCTCTGACCTCAGCTCACATTAGCCCTGTTTTAGTCCAGTTTTCAATGAAGTTACTGCTGTTAATCAAGCGAGTACTTGGGTAAATCTCTACATTTTTACATATGTTTTTGTTATAGTTGGCAGTCTGCAAGTCATGAACCCAGCTATGAGGTATCTGCTAAAGAGGAGGAATGTTAAATAACTGTATAGCACATGATGTCATGTAAGATAAACATGGTGGAGCAGGGAGTTGGTAAGATTTACCTTTCTGTCACCAAAGATATGTGGGGCTCACATTTGGATGTGATAACGATTCTCTTTTTTCCACGATATTGTGAATACTTTTAATTTGTCTTTTCACTGTACTATTGGTTGTGTTTTTTTTTCTTGTAAATGTTATTTTCCTTTTTCCATTTTTGCAAGGATTTAATAACCTTCGAAATAAATTTTATCATATTTTATCAACTCCAGCTCATGATTACTTATTTCAGCTATTTTCAAATAACGTTTTCCCCCTTGAAAACCGGTAGGTTTTATTATTATTTTTGTGGCCATCTTAATCCAGCGCAAAGTGACACCATGTGAACCTTGGCATGTCTTCTGCCACTAAACTGCAGCAATTATTCATCACAGTGCAATTAAATGTCAACGCCTTTACCACTGTATTGTCAACTTACCTCTGCATGAAATGTTTTGTGATAATATGTGTCACATTTCTTTCAGTTGCACCATAAAAGAATTATGTGGTGGTATTTACAGGGGTCTCACATCTGACCTCAGTTATAAGACAGAGAAGATGAATGAGTGATGTTGGATGTCTTTTCTCTATGGTGCATAGAATATCACGATCATTCAACTGTTGCGATCTTATGGTCATTTCTATTCAATGCAAGTTAATAGAGATGGAAACATTATTCATGAATTAAGTGTTTATGAAAAATTCAGAGTACATTGTTTTGTACAGATATTTTATTAAATTAATTACCAAAAAAAAAATCATCCCCATGTTTGTGTGAGGACATGTGTTCACTACATCTGAAATCCAGTCCAGGTCTTCAGCAGTGTGTCTTGGTCAAACGCTCTGTGGGCCGCTTTAAGCTAACACGTTACTTGATGTGGGTAAAAACCAAATCATGAACAGGAAACCACAGAAATGCGGAGAACAACACAGAAACAAAGAACTGCAAACCTGATACACTGCTGTGAGGTAGCAACTAACCACTGCACAACCCACAGAGAGCTATCCACATCCAAATCAAATGAAGAAACCTGTTGCGATTCTGCATACAATAAACCAACTAAACAACTGTTTGAACACAGTCTGTCCGTCCACAATAACAGACCGTGCCAGTAGGGAGGATTCTGTGTATCTTGTCTGATGGAATTTAGAAAGAGGAGAGAATTGATGCATCTTGAGTGTTCTTAACCACTTCAAGGCATTTTTGTGTGCGAAATGCTCAATGATCACATTTGTTCAATGCTGAAAGCAGAAATTAGGATTGTTAGATTTATGTACAATGATGAATATCTGTGTCTCTGCACGTGAGACCAATCCACTGACGTCAACATCCTCCAGCGGGGTGAAATAGGGTACCTTGCATCACAAAACAAACAGAAGGAGAACAAATTCCTGTGTTAAAAGAGTGAACACATATTGTGAAGCTCCATTGTGAGGGTGCAACATTTTGAAAAATAACGGAGTGTCCTCACCTGACTGAATCAACAGGATGCTGTGATGGTGTTTTTCAAATATTTGCCATTGCAACATGTGGGACTACGCAACCTCAGCAGCCTCCAAATAGCTGAGCTTCTCATTGGTCTGTCCCCGTGCGTCCCCACCCTCACGGATAAAACCCAGTGGTAAAAGCTCACCAAAACAAGGTCGAATTCCCCAGAATCACTTACAGAACACGCTTGCCCCGAGGACAACACAATGTTCCCAAAATACCCAGCATGCATTTGCACAGCGTGAGTGCATGTTCAGGTGAGCAGGTTTCCAAAGCCACGGACCCGCAGCGATCACAGCGAGACATGCGGATGCTGCCAGCCAGCTGCCGGTAACAAGGTGGCATGTTGTGCGGCTAATGGCCGCGGATGTGCCGAGGGCAGATTGAGTCAAGTGTTGGACCGCGGCGACTGAGGCTGGAGCTCCGCGGCTCACACTGATTAAACTGTTTACCGAGCGAACTCCTCGCTCTGTAAAACCAGCAGTTTTGTGTAATCGAGTCCAAAGTCAATGAACGCAGAGGCAATTAGCCAAATTGATTGCCAGCTAGTGGCGTGTGGAGGTACGGAAGGGACTGGGATTTGTGTGAGTTTAATTAAAAAGCAGGCGCAGGCAAACATTATACTATAACAGATCAGTTCAAAAGTAACAGGAGTGTTATTGATGCCGGGATTAACATTTCAAGTGTGAAAATCCCAAGATAAAGAGAGTTGCAAGCCTTCTGACTGTCAACTTAACAGCCCTCCGAGAATCTGCGAACTGGGACAACCTGAGTTTCAGCTGTTCAACACCAATGGAGATGAAACCGCCTTGCATACATCAAAAATGACTTAATATGTTGACAAACTGATCTGAAACCCGTGATGCACTGCACCTGATGAGTGAAAGAAGTCTGGCAGATGAATGACTGACTCTGGGTGACACATTGATATTAATGAATCAATGGACTGTCTAAGAATGCCAGACGCTCACAGATGCATCAATATGCAAATTTTCCACCCGAGATCCAAAGTGCATCATGATGCATGTGTGACACATCTTCGCAACTTTAATTGGACGACATTTGAAATATTGAAACATCAACATTCCAGATCAGTCATAATCTGTGATACTGCAGTTATTCCACGGGAAACGGGTCAGCACACAATCAATCACACAAGCAGGAATAAATTGTGATTCTGTGTCTATCTCTCATCAGATAAATGGTGCAAATGGCGCAATCCCAGGCAGAAGGTAAAAACCTTACACCAGTTCACTGGTGTGGCAAGACATTTGGGAATGTATTAGGTTCTCAACTCACATTTGATTGTCAAATGAAGCCATCAGTCCAGTCATCCTCTGCTGTCTGTTTTTGCTGCCTAAGAGGCAGAGATGGACTCTATTTTCACAAGACGTTAGATTTATGTTGATTTTTATGTATTACAGGCAGTATTTTGGTCATCATATTCTGTGAAAGCAATACTTGTTTCTGACACATACAATAATGTGAAATGATGTGCTGGATATGAACGCGAGCATATAATGTGATATAAACAGAGGCAAACGTTTTAGTTTCACCAAGACCCCAATCAATGTGACAGCAGACAGAAAGAGAAGAAGAGGTTGAAAACACTGTGTTTATAATATGACCTCCTATAACTCACACCAGAGTATTTGAGCAGGAGACGCTGCTCAAATACTCTTGTGTCTCAAGTACGATCAGCAATCAGAACTCAAGACCCAGGCACCAATGACAGACAATTGCGTCCAAACCACTAATCACCATTTCTTATTTATTTGCTAAGAAATACAAACAATGCAAACATCTTTTCAAAGCAACAGATTGTTCCCATTTTCATGTCGGAAGGTCCCTAGCTGTAGAAAACAAACAGATTGGGATATCTTGCAGAGAAAGTGTTGCACAGTTTATCCAGGGAAAATATCAACTTTCCAAATACCTTACTGATTACTTTAAACACCACACACACAGGTCGGAAAGATGATCGACTGTACAATGTACCTGGTTCGAAAGGGCAAAGAAAACGATGCACAGCTTTACAGTATATACACACCATATTGTCCTCGCAAAAATAGAAAGATTTGTACTGCATTTCTGCTAATTGAATGGTTGATTATTGACAGCGGATGCTATGGGGTGTGTCAGACGGCGGTGGAGAACCGTGGAGGGTTTGATGACAGTTCCTCGGTAAACAGTTCCTCATGTTGGACTCCATATGCCAGGCTGTGCTCAAAATACACAGAGAAATGACTGCGATGATGTTAAGTTAGAGTGAGAAGGGGATGGAAGATGCAGATGATTGGAAGAAATTATGATAAAAGTCTCACATGATCTATTTTTGATATAAATGTCATACATGCAGATCCGCAGTGGGAAATGAAAACAAAGAGGTTTAATCATGATGTAATCGCTTTAGAGTTACACCTCAGCTTTACTTGTTGCCTCCATCCATCAGAATGGGCCCACTTACTCGAACAAACAATTGTTGACATACTGTACGTAAACGACCTCCACCAACCCCTCTCTGGGTGGACATTCTGAGGGTGAGATGTCTTTGGCTGAGGGGCCAGGACTCAGATGACACAGTATGGCTCCATGGGTGTTTGTGTGCCCAGGCAGCAGGGCAACAAGGCTCGCAGGCGCATCCGCAGCTCTTTGTTGAACAGAAAGCTGACGATGGGGTTCGCTCCCGCCTGGGCGAAGCTCAACCACACCGCGGCGGTCAGGTAGATCTGCGGCACCTGCACCCCCCTCACAAATATCCTCAGGTAGCAGGCGCTTATGTAGGGAGCCCACAGCAGCAGGAACAGCAGGGTGATCATGTAGTACATCTTCCCGATGCGCTTCTCCATCTTAAACTCATCCAGCACCAGCAGCCTCCTGTTGCCGGGGTGCGACGCCTGCCTGATCCCCACCAGCGTCGGAGGGGTGGGACCCCGGCCGAAGCCGGCGATCCAGTTGGCCGCAGCCTGCCCGGTGGCTCCGGGGCCGTGGAAGGTCCAGTTCTGGCTGATGGCCGGGACCAGTTGCGCCGGTTTCATCTTGCGGTGGTCGTAAACGAAACACAGCATCTTGATGTAGACCACATGCGTCGTGCCCACGATGACGGCCAGCATGAGCATGAAGCCCAGCGTGTCGTTTTCCTTCAAGAACCGATGCTCGAAGGTGCACTGCTCCTCCTCGGGGATGAACTTGTACGTGCCCACGTCGAAGACGGGCGGGAAAGCCATGGCCACGGACAGCGTCCACACCATGCACATCACCGCCACGCAGGTGCACAGGTTCATCCTCTTGGAGTAGAACCTGTGGTGGGCGATCGCCATGTAGCGGGTGACGCTGACGCAGAAGAGGAGGAAGGCAACGTGGAAGCAGAAGAGCACGGACATGAAGGCGACGATCTTGCAGCTCAGGACGCTGTAGGTCCAGGCGGAGCCGCTCCCGATCGATGCCATCACGAAGGGGAAACACACTGCGGAGCGGACCACGTCGGCTAGGCAGAGATCCAGGAGGAAGAAGTAGGGCGCCTTGTGCAGCGAGCTGTCCCTCAGCAGCAGCGCCGACAGGGACGCGTTGCCCAGCAGGCTGATGCCCATGATGAGACCCAGGGAGGCCAGTTTGACCGCAGAGGCCGCGGACGCATAGTTCGGTAGCGACGGGCTGCTCTCCCCGAACTCACTCGTGTTTGCCATCGGTGCAGCCGCGCTAATGTGGCGTCCCTCATCAATTCACCGCCAGGCGACGATCCGGCCACCAATTCGGACGCTGCGAGTCAAATCCACATTGGGATGCGGCTGATCAGCTGTTGGGGTCGGATCCAGCCGATGTGGTGCGCGATCCGCGAGGAAAAAAACTCAATTTCAAATCAAACAAAAGCAGGGAAACAACCGCGAGGCATCTGTTATTGTCCTTAACGGTCCAGTGCAACGATACATCCGAGCCGTGGATTCCTCCGTCGGTCCATTTTTTGCACCGTTCGGCTTCCGTCCAGCCAGATGATCGGAAAGCGCATCTCAATTTTCCGAGGGTCTCCCGTTTGTCTCGAGGTTTTAAAAGGGCGCATATATTTTCCAATCCAGCGCGTCTGTAGATGGTCTCGGCTTGAAAAAAAGTGGTGGGTTTGTCTCCCGGAGCACCTGAACGCAACGCGCAGGCCCGGCGAATGGTGTGTCCATCCCAGGCTGGGAGAGAGATGAAGTCTGCCTCCATGCACCGAGCGAACACATGCAAATGTCACATTCTGCTGTTTCTCTCCCCCCCGTCCTGCTGCTACAGGCTGCCGCCGACTGGTCCGGGTTTGAAGGCGCAGGATTTAATGCTGCCTGCTACAGGGAACACATGGCTGAGGTGTATTTCACACTGGGAGAGACACAAAAAGCGCAAATATCACACAGGCACACTGCAAGTGATGCTGTCAGACATGGCAGAACATAACACACGCCAAGACAGAGAAACAGTCAATTTGTCTCCAGGTTATTGATAGTCATTCAAATTTAGGTGTATGAGCTGCATTACCATATCATTTGGAGATAATGCGTACGGCAACAAAAAGACAAAACCGGTTTCCAGGTAAATGTTTCGTCTCCTCCCTATTTCTATCCCCAAACACCGTTTTAGACATTAGTTACTTTTCCAAAACTCCAATTTCAACAGCTTTTCATTTAATGGCATTGTAACTGTCGATGAAAAGTGATTCACCCTCCAGCGTACATCTTAAAATAAAATCCAAACAGCTGTAACTGTCTCGTGAACATCGCACATCTTGCAGAATTCCAAGTATCCTGACTTCATCTGGCACAACATCGCAACACTGTGGCCGAATGTTGCAGTGGTTCACCAGCGACCCCTGCAGGCAGAAGTTGGAAGTCAGAGGCGAACCTGAACACGGAGTGACCGCCGAACCGAGTGTGAAAGAGTGAAGCATTAGCGATCGTCCTCTTTAGTGATTTTGAAGAAAATACAATAGAATAAATAGAAAAACGAAATATGAAGTGAGTTTTTTCAAAGTAAGTGAATTTTATTTCTGAGCTATGAATATTGTAAGATCAAAGTCTTTGCAATACACCTGACCACGGAATAAAATGTACACACTTCATGTACTAGCAATGCGCCCGGAGTAAAGATTAAAAAATGCAGCGTGTGTGTCTTTGTTTTCACAAACACAAATAGTCTGTGGAAATCGAGTCCGAGTGAGCCCTCCTGTTTTCACCTTTTATCTGTGGTTGGACTTACAGCGACGCTCCTGCCTGGTTACGGGGTGACGTCATCGATCCAGAGGCGGGAACGGTGTGCACTGGCGGCTTGCTGGCTAAATTAAGAATTTAAGTAAAGAGTAAGCGCATATGGTTGCCTACGCTTCGCCACAGGCTGATTGGGCTCACAGGAATGTCGCATGTTGTGTGATTGTTCTGATGTTGGACTTAAGGGCCGTGAAATCGCTCTGGTGCAGTGAAACCCCCTGTAGAGTTGAACTCAATCCACAGTTGGCCCACTGCAGCCGGGAACTTTTATCTCTCCTAGTTGAGCAGATGTCCCCGCAAAGTGGACAAAGTCTCCCTCTCCCACGTACTGACTCCGCTGGATCAGTCACTGACACTTTGTAAGTAAAATGTGTTGTTAAACATACAATCCACCGTGTTTACATGGGGATAGACGGGAGAGTAATTCATTTTGACCTGCGTCTTGACAACAGCAAAGTCACCACTGGCTCTTGATGCAAATGTCCTCGGTTTTTCCAAGTGACTCATCATTAAACTCATGGATCTTATTTGTCATTAAGAACAACAACAACGACTCAACATTGAGATAAACTATTTTATATGAAATATTGAATTCAAAGAAAAGACAAACATACTACTGTCCAGTTAGGCTATGTGCTGGGACGACTTCAATCTATTCATCCATAAGTGGACCAGGTCAAAACACTTTTATCGTTTGCCCAGAACCAAAGTTTACAGAATATTAAGTGATACTGAATAAATTATTCTTGATTACATTTGGTGCAATCATTACACAAATCCTCACTTGTGATTTTGCAGCGCACTGGATTTTTTTTCTGGGTCAGATTGTCCTGCCATGTTGTGATGGATAATGGACAAACACTTTGTTGCTTTTTTTTTTTCTTTGTTCATGATGGATAGCAGTGGAGGTGAAATCCTAAACAAAAGTGAAGCATTGAGGGCAGCTAAGGGCATATTAGTTTAGCTGGGTTTACATCTCCAAATGTGAATCATCACAGCTGTTGTGTCAGTCACGATCAATAAGGGAACATCATGTATTTGGCGTTTAAGACCTTCCAGCACAGCTACAACCATTAACACTATTATCATGTTGTGCTGTATTTATCAGTATATCTTGGAGCTTTGTAAACTATGCCAAAGGAGTTGTGTGATTATTGTGATGACAAACTTTTTACTTACAGCAGTGTCATCTACAGAAAGGACATTGGAATCGATTTGCAGAAGACATGTTTTGTTATCCACCCAACTGGTATGCATGACAACAAAGCAACAAATCCTCTCTCACTCACAACAAATATTGATCTTGTATAACAGTCCTGACGGTGTCTTCCTTTATTTTGCTGGACTGTCAAATGTGAATTGAAGGTTTTTTGTCGTTTGTGTCATTACCAGGAACTCTGTCTCCAATGTGAGAACCCATTCGGATTGAAGTCTACACGTTATCAACTCCTCAAATGAAATCAAAGGCATCAACAGGCGACAGCTCAGCGCTAAATCAACTGATAGCCGACTGGGAGAAATTGGTAAAACAGAAAAGAACACAGGCCACAGTCACCTATAGTCTATGACTTATTAATGATTTCATCTGAATGCAAATGATCGCTGCAGTTCATGTTGTTCATGGTGACTGATAATGCATTAAGTCAGAGCTGTTACATAATGTAATATCTTGTAAGAATGTATTTAAATTTCACCTCCTATTGAAACCTAATTAGCGTCTGTTAATGTCATAAACCGTGTCACATTTTACATCGACACCCTGCCTCCAACTTCAGGGGTTGTAGAATATATTTAACTAATGGTGTGATAAAAGCGTGGATTATGACAGCCCTCATCTGTGCCGGCTACCTTTAGAGGTAATATGAAAGAGCAATTTTATTAATATGACACTCAACTATCAAGCAGTTTATTCCTATGGAACATTTATCATATTATCTGTCATTTTGACAGAATTGCAGGTTTTGTCAACTTGTGCAAAATAAAATGGCGATTCATTGAAAGATCTTATTTTCTGTGGTTTTTCTCCAACAGAGAAGACGACAGCCAAGGAGTGGACATAGGAATGGGACAGACATAGGAATGGCATGGAAGATGGTGATACCAAAGCAAAGGGCTCTAGGTTAGTCGTTCAATCTCTCTTCGTTTTCATCATACACATTTCCTGTACTATGCGTGTCTGACATAGAACAAAGTTCTTATTTTCTTTCAATGAATAAAAATTGACAGTCAATGTAAATGAAGGCTATTTGAAGCTTTGAAATCAGAACACCAGATTTCCAATGCAACATCATCACCATTGCGCTGCTCAGTACAAATTTTAGGCGTAATGCTCTCAGACAACTAAGATGAATGTAAAACACAATGTCAGCGCTTTGTTGTCCTGTGCAGGGGACATAGTGGTGACCCGGGACAGGAATCATGAATAAACAAGTGTGTTGGTCCAGGGATTGAAAATGAATTCTAATTTTGTACGTCATTTGGACATAGTGAAAAAAATCTTAGGACATAATTTTGCTGTGAGAGCGCTGCAGAACTTTTCCACTTTAAAATGAATAACTTGGTTCCCCCTGCAAAGTGCCTCATACGCCCTTGGCATTTACAGTATCTTCATCCCAGTACAGCTTTGGAGGACAGTCTCTGTTCTTTGAGATGGAGTCTATAATCCCATAACACATACTGCAAAATTCTGAGCTCACCACAGTTGTGTCCCAGTCCTTTGCACTTGTCTATACCTGTCCTGTAACAGGAGATTTATGTTGCTTACTTGTCTGTGTTGTAAACTGAACACCCACCATACAAAGAGAGTGGTAAGTGGGAGTGTCTTGTTTGAAGAGAAGAACGTCCAATTGCAAAAGTTTACATTCGTTACATGATATGATTCAATTGAATGTGGCAGGGTAGATTAAAAGGTTATTTTGAAATAGTGTAGCCAGGAACTTTTAATCTTATCATGCCTGCTCAGAGAAGAATACAAATCTTTTACCGGAATGTTAAAAAGCAAAGTACTCTTGGAAAGGTTTCCAAGCATAGTCATTTTGAGATCCCCTTGGCTTTAGTTTACATCATACAATATAAAACAGTTTTGATTGAGTTACACTGAAACTTAAGACTTGTTAAATTCTACATACGGCACAGATTCGTTTGCTGCACACTTATGATTACTGCCACAACTTACATTGGACGAAGGAAACTGTTTTCTTGTCTTTTGTTATTATAATCCTTCTGTTTCACCATAGGCAGTAAGAGTTGATACGAAAGCTTTTCTAAAGGTCATTGTTACATCTGTGGTGCGTGGGATGTGAGTTTTAACATCTGTCACTTTTACTGAGAGGCCTTTTCTGATATATCACACTACATTAGAGTTGTAGCATTTTGCTACTTGAAATGTTGCTGCAAAATAATTACGTACTGAGGAAATGCCTCACATAATTTAGGTCAGATTTCATGATAAATGGCCTACATGCAAGAAAAAAACAGTGCAGATTTGTCAATGTTCTTATACACAGCAGCACCACTGGTCACTTGACACCACTTTAGATTGAAATTTGTGAGGAAAATCATTTCTAAAATCATGTATGTTGAATGATTTTGGGCTCTGGAAGTGTGAAACTTCACAATGGAAATTCAATATGTGAGACTGATAAACTTAATGATAAGTACAGCCATGGTGAAGTCACAGAAAAGGACTCGTGTGTTCAATTTCAGTTGTGCAATATAAGATTAATTGGATGTTAAGCTGCATTTTATCAATTCTTTGACTTGACCTTCTATGAGGCATCTTCCGTGATGCTGTGGTCTGTGCCCTTGTCTTCTGTGCGTTCAACTTTGATCTGTGCCAAATTCTGTGGGCCGTGCAAAATATGCCACGCCATTTTAACTTCACAAGACATCAGTTTTAAAAATGAGTGTGTTCCCATTCTCACAGGTTGAAAACATGTAAAGGGAGAGCAATTGTCTCACTTCAGCATTTTCAGTTTGATCCAGTACTTGTGTATCTGGCCTTATAGTTACAATCTGGAAACATTAAAAACAGAGACGAACAATTGCCATTTGTAGCTATTTATTGACCATTTATTTGCTTGCTTTTGAAGAACCGTTCTCTCTGTCATTACATGTTAGCTGCAAAATGACAGGAAAGCCAAGAGAGGCCTCTTTTCATTTGCTTAATGACCTAATTAACAGAAAGCTAATTACTTTGTTGTGTGCACTATGTGCAGAAAGGCTGTTATGTAACTGATAGTGATCCTCAATTAATTTGTAACTACACGCAATCAAGACAGGAGCTTAATCCACACAACATCACCAGCATGACACCAACACAACATGATAATAAATTCAGTTGCAGACACATGGTTGCTGGGCTCCGCTGAGCGCTGCGACAAACCATTGACATGCAGATGAAGGCTTTAAAGAATTTGCAATCACAGATTATGTGTCAGATTGCCCTGATAACATGTACGTAGATTTGAATTACACTAAGCAATCATGTTTACACACTTTTGAGAGTAATCCTATTATTATACACTGCGGTAAGATCAATGCATACAGATGTTATTAACAGCGCAACAAAGTAGATTGAAGAACAACAAGCCATGCTGGGGTGATAAGGTGTTACAGTGGGAGTACAACTGTTGAATTTTGTGTCATTTTTTTCCCACAAAATGTATCGGTTAATTTATTATGGTTTCTTCCAATTGGCGAAGTCCGCTGGTGATTGAATGACCCAGGGGACGTCTTTGTGTTTGTCCAGCTTTGTGGGCCCAGGGGTCATTCAACACAACGCTGTTGTTGGCTTTTCAGTGACTGCTCCTCTTTGTCTTCAGGCTACTAACCAAGGTCATGCAGTCGTGTGTGTGTGTGGGGGGGCTGTGTTTGAACGACAGGGATACATTTTAACAGCCTTTCGAATGACTATAATCACAAATTATACTCTGCTTAATAAAGAGTGTAGACATTACATGACTAACTGAACATTATCATTGATACGGGAGTAGAGATATGGCAAAATCACTATAATTCTACAACGTACAATCTGGGAGGTATTAAATTAACGTCCTTTGTCGTGACCAAACTCAGACAGTAGGTGGCGCTCTTTACCAAGAAACACACCAACAGCGAGCTCGATAAGCAGCGTTTCTGACAAATGCAGCCATGCTGAATGAAATATATTTTACACCAAGACGGGATGTGCTTCTTAGACCTTCATCAAGGACAAAAAGATTTAGAATATTTTCTCTTGAGATTAAATTAATGTTGCTTTACAATGAGCGTTAACCGGACTGTTGAACTGGCCCGTGATAATTCTCGTCTTTGGGGGAGGCAAGTGACAGATATTTTAATTACTGTCATAATGTTTTTGCATTTCTTTTTGACAGCAGACATCTTCAGTGATTGGAGGGGAAGGGAAATACAACGTTTGAACCACCTTTAAAATACTGGGCAGAAATCTCTGGCATGTTAGCGGAATGGATGTACAAAAGTTGTGTTTTACATTTGTTTTACATTTGTTTTAACAGAGAAAAGTTTAAACCTACAACAAAGAACATACATCATCATGGATGGTGCGTTATTATTGTTGTTATTATCATCAACATTAGGCCAAGTTGACATTAGGGATTCAAAACGTCTCCAAATAGTGATTAAGTCAATTTTGTTGTGAGATTTAATCCATTGTACTGCCTCTCGGATTTAGAGGACGCGTGAAAATGCTGAAATTACACAAAGTTTATTCAGCGCTGAGTTTTAATTCGTCAGGTTGGGCAGTTCAGTCTTTCCGACAGCTCCCCCTCTGTCCCGTCTCAAAGTACAAATGTACTTTTTTTATATTTTCCCACAGAAAGGCGCCATTAGTGAAAGTGAATCGTGTCAGTTTGACTTTGATGCGCCTCTGAAAGATCTGCAGCGAAACCTTGTTTACCAGCAGGTGGATATGACGTCACAGACTTGGAACATCAGAAAACAACAACATCCAAATCCGCGATTCTTCCGTCTCCCCCCTCCTCGTCCCCCTTCTTCTTCCACTACTTCTTCTTCTTCTTCTTCTTCTTTTCTTCACACTGCGCATTAAAATCTAATAACACCATTAAGGAAGGTGCTCGTTTCTCAACCTACCACCACCACCACCACCCCAACCTCGCCACACACACACACGTATACAGAGACACATACACACTCGGGGACGTGGTAGGGGAAACTGCACATTTCGCTCTTTTTTCGACGCTATCGGTAAGATTATCTCTTTCTCCTCTTAGCGAAGTTAGTCAGTCAGTTAGTCCCTCTCTCCTCCTCCTCCCCGCGCCTTCCCACCTCTCTCCACTCCGCGCCACCTCCCGTTCGCTCCCCGTCTCTTAGCCACCGCCAATGCCCGGAGCCCGGAGCGCGCTCGGCGGCGGGCGGAGTAATATTGTTGGTGTTTACGGTGTGATTTGTTGTTGCACGCTCCCTCTCCGCGCTCTCCCCCCCCGTACACACGCAGGCGGGCAGGCAGGCAGGCAGGCGCGTTCACGGCTCGGTTATCTCGTTACGCTAGCGAATCGGTTTGCTCCGCGTGCGCCCGTAAGCAGCTGAAACGCGTTTCCTCCGCTCCGGTAAGTTTCACTATTCTCTCAGAGTGTGAACGTTTGGCTTTTGTTGTGTCCTACCTACCTGCTGCTGCTGCTGCTATAGGAATACACACACTCGCAAACACACATACACACACGCACCGCGCTTGAGCTTGAGCGGAGTTTTGTTTTCCGTAGAATAATCTCCACCGCCGAAAATAGAGAATAAAACACCTGTAATGTCGCACACCGGCTTCTCGTGCGGCGTGTTTTTTTCGTGCGTCGATCCGCTGTCCTCTACTTTCTTTCTCGGGAAAAGTTACTGTTCCTCTCGGGCTACTACCACCGAGGGTCCCCCCTCAAGCAAAACGTCCCTTAAGGCGAGAGGAATAACCCAAAATGAAAATAAAAGTGCTTGCAGTGTGTACGCTTTGTTCAGAAAGTGCTTGATAGTGGCTGCAGACGCAAATGGAAGCAGGGGGCGATTCTAGTGTACCTGTGTGTATTTGCGTGGTTAAACTCAGTAAGTTTCCCCCCAGAAAGAGAAGTTTGGAGTGCCGTGATTTCTTTGGAGCAGGGGAGCTGCTCTCTCCCCACGTGTTAGCTCTCCCCCTAACTCTTACACACCGCGACAGCCTTGCTGCTTCGCTAAAGTGTGATTATTTCTGTTATTACAATAACTACACATAGCTTGAATTCAACAGAAACTCGCCTCATCCGTAGTTATAACAGTGTGATGCCTTTAATTTACGTCGGCGTCTCTTCAGACGCGTTTATGCGTCAGGCTGTACACACGTTAGCGCTAACTTTCATTAATAACGAATTTTCAGAGCTAACATTACTTTTGTGCAGTTGTGATTAATTAACCACCCCAAAACGGCGGAATGACTGCAAACCCGGTGTTTATTTTGATGCCATCGTTTGTTTGGAAGTTTGGAGAGGAGTGTTTTTACTCAGGCTGGCTTGTGTGTGTGTATGTGTGTGTGTTACAGCAGAGCATTTTCATATGCAGGTTAATGGGAAGAAGGTGCTTAACATCTTATTGTCACTTTGTGAAAAGTGGTGTGTTATGTGTGCTTTGTTGAATCAGCACGCATTTTTTTTATTTGTCTTAACATACAATATTAAATGTGATGTCCAAATCTAAGTTTTATTTGAAGGAAATGACAGTCAAAGCAGACTACTCCAGTCACTCTACAAATAGTAGTATTGCCATTTGCTGTCTAAACATTTAATAAGAAGTGCATTACAGAGATTGAGTCTCATAATTTCAACACAGTCCACATATGATATGTCTCAAGAAATAGTTCAATTTGCATAAACTGTAATTTATAACATATTGACAACACGTAAAGCTTTATTCACTGTGCACAATTATTTGATTCAGCATGGATATTTTATGGCATGAGTTTGGTCCCCGATGATTTTGAAAAATTAGGCATATGTTTACCAGAGCAGTAAAATCACGATATTCTGTTGGCAAAGGACTCTTCATTTTAACTTCTATCGCCAGCAATGTTCCCTCCATCTTGGTCTATGGATTAGTCATTGTCTGGGGGGAAAACACTTTTTTTGTCGGAGAAGTAAAGTAAACAGCCTCCAACAAGCGAACCTTGACAACCCAGATTAAGGAAAACACTGGAGATCAAACAGTGCTGCTGCTGGGCTGTTGTCATGAGCTGCCTGAGAGAGAGCTGTGGACTATTTGAACAGGCATCGGGGTTTGTGTGCTCACTTATGCAGAAATGGACCTTCGCAAATGCTGACCCAGGTTTTAAAACACAGGATGAACTTTCTTTGCAACTTTTCCACGTCTGGTGTTTGACAAGGCCATCGCTATACACCGATCATCCAACCTCTGCTTGTTGCGTTGGGAGCAGTGTCGCAGCGTCCAACGTTTGGTTTTGGAAACAAGTTGACTGTACTTTGTCTGACCCACAACACAGCTGAGTGTATTTTTTGAGGAGAAGCAGCCGTGTAATGACTGAAGATGTTTGTGACATGCCAGTCTGTGATTTCTGCGTTATTTGGAAAGCACTTCTTTCTAGTTTGACCTATGCTTGGCAGGGTACTCTTCTCTGTAGAGCATTGAGCCTTAATTGGTAAGAAAGTAATCAGTCACTCATGCATTCAGTCTGGGGTCTCCCTTCTGTGAGTGCTGCCGCATTCCCTTTCATGTGATGGCTCCGTATTTGCAAATACACATGGAAATACCCGTGGCTGGTTATGTGGGACCTGTAAAATGACGGCAGCCCCCTCTCCCTTGCTGCCGAGTGATAAGGAGTTATTTTTGTCCCCATGTAAGGATACGAATTGCGCATTGTTTCTTTCAGATTCATTTGCCAGCATTACTCTTCATTGATTTCAGATACAGGATGCCTCCAAACCACTAGCTTGAATCATTTTTTCGCACAAAGCAAGACAAGTGACAGATGAATAAAGGGAATTTTCTGGTAAATGAATTTGTCATGTGATTTTTGCATATTTGAATGAGACAACACAAAGGGGAAGAGAAGCTGCAATAGGAATATGACTGCGGCATGCTCATTAGTGCTGTGTTACATGAATGGAGGTGATAACAAAGGAAAGCCCGACAATATTTCCAGGGTAAAGGTTAGTGTGTCCCGGCCCCTGTGGCGTGCCCAGGCAGACGGGTTCTCTGTGCCCAGAAAGGGGATTGGTCAGAGAGTGGACAGCTTCAGGTGAGCTGTGTGCAACTCCTCAGTCTCTATGGAGACTGGAAAACGCTCAGGAAGACCATTAACTCCTGCAGCCATTAATTACTGTCCTCCATTGTCATCTGTCCTTAATAAAGGGAGGGATTCTGACAAAAATGTCATCGGCTTGCACAGGAAGAGACGAAGCAACCAATTACTGTAAATTAACGAGTGTTGCAAAATGAATTGCCGGTGCTGGTGTTGTGTTTCAGGAAAACAGCTCAACAGAAAACTCCCTCTTTGAGAACATGCATTATGTGTGTGCTTTATGTGTTTATTTACGTTAGCTTGCTTCCCGTTTATCATTTGTTCCCTGTTTTAATTCAGTCATTCAGGTGCGTCACAAAAAATTACGGCTTTGTAAATAGGATAGGTCAGTTACGTAAGATTCTCTGACACAAAGCCTGTGCTCAGCTTCCCCGCCTTTGTGATGGTTTTTCATAATCGGTAATCACACTTCTCAACGGTTGTGGTAGAATCTCGCTCAGCGAATTAGTTTTGAACTTAATCAAAATAAAATGTCTGCTTGACTCTCCTCTAATATTTGAGACCCAGCACAAAAGACCGAAGGTACCACACTTGTCAGCGGTGGCATTTTATTTTTTAACAACATAAAAGGAGAGCAAAAGGATGGATAATCAAATAAGTTACCATTGTACTGTGATGTGGTTTCAGTTGATATCGAAGTCATTGTTGTAGTGACGGAGACAGATGTTAATCTCTGGAAACTCCTTCAACAGCGCAAATATAGCTATTGATCTTTTTTTATCAGCTTTTTAAAAACCGACAACTGAGAAAATTCTCACACAAATGCACGCACACTCTGGCAACAAAGCCATAAACAGAAAGTGAGACAATTTATCGCGCCAGTCACTCCACTAGAGCATCTAAATGATCATGGTCTGCTTATTGCTATTGTTGTATACTGTCGCCAGCCTTTATCCATGTGGTTGATGTGAAGATGTTTGTAGTAGATGTGTGTGTAGAACATTGTAACTCAGGCAGACTTACAAGGCTCGTTGCTGAGAACGAATGTCTGTAATAGTTAATGCAGAGAAATGTCTGTCATTGATAACATAATTTAGGATGCAGAGGCACTCATGCATGTTCTGTATTGACTTTAAATCTGAAGAAACCCCATGCAGCATTTAGTATTCAAATATTTCTTCATCTAGGATGATTACTCTAGTGGAGAGTTTGTGGCCGTAGAAATGACAGGTTAAACTTTGTATTTTGTTTCCATTTATCCGAGAACCTCTGTTTATCAATTAACATTCTGTGACATTTTTCGTCAACGAAAACATGCGACTGTGAAGGTTTCACACTAACAAGTGCAGCATGGCCACTTGGTTTTTAAAGAAACCAATTCAAATCTTGACTCTTTCTGTCATGAATATCAGAAAATGTGAAAAGGTAATGAGTTGTAACATGCTCTCATACCAAAAAAAGGTCCAGTCCTCCTAGCTGTTTTCTTTCTGAAATTAGGTGCTATGCAGCCAGGTAATACTGTATGTAGAAGGGAGTGTTTGGATTTTCATCCACGCTTGATGTCTATGCTCACATCTCCCTGAACCGTGCAAAAAGATTTCAGTGCTCTGCACTCCAGCCAATCATAATAGACTAAAGGTGCAAGCACCCTAAAAAGTGTCTTGGGTGTGGGCCCAGGAACATATCACCGACCCTGTGCGTTCTGCGTTGATTGTGATCTTGGTGTGAGGGGGCTCCAAACTGATATGTTTTGCTGCTGCAAAGTACCTGAAAAAGATATGTATTGAATGTTGTCTTTTTAAGCACATTTTCCAAGGGTCGCTAGGTATGGTTTGGTACACAATGACCAGAGAACCCTGGTTTTGTGTATCATTTGGGAACAGTGCAGGTAAACTACATAAACCTTTTCTGACAGAAGTAAAAGGCCTCAGCAATACCCTGGGTTTCATGCCCACACCCCACCACCTGCTTAAGTCAGCTGTTCAGAGTCCTCTGGACCTCCTGTGTTTATCCAATACCCTTTTCCAGAACTTTCATTGCACCCTCAAAGCACAAAGTGTTGTTTCTTGAAGATATATTGTGGAGTGTGTTTTTTGGATATGATAATTATATTCATCTGTTGCAGCATGAGAAGTTTGTTGAAGCTGGTTGCGGTGGGATCAGTCTATTGTCTGTTTTAGTGATTTATCGCAGCCGCAACCCATCCACCCCACAGACGTTAACACTTTCTTGCTCACCATTCATCTGAAAACGTCCCCAATTTCACAGACGATTGTGACCATGAAACCATCATGAGGCCATAGCTAAATGTTTATTTTCTTGCGCACACGGTTTGCAATTTTTCATTTGCAGTGACAAAAAAATTACCCAAAAGCTGCTTCGCTGCATCAGCAAAATGATTTTTTTTTTTTTTTTTTGCTGAACCTGAATGAAGCCAGTCAGCACATGTACTCGCACGCAGTGAACTTGAATTTAGTCGATACGATTTTTTTTCAAGCTGCTCATATTCGCAAAATTGTAACTGGTATCAAGTATGCTTACTTAGTTTATGCGATTAAAACAGATATTTTACAAGCCTATAAAGTTTGCCAAAAGCAGTCTGTCACCTGATCCAGCTTCATGTTGGGTCATGAACACAGGTGGAGCTTCAGAATCATGCTAATCACAACCATATGTGTGACTCAATTACATTTTTATCTGAACAAACAATTTTGTTGAGTTTGCAGAGCATGTAATTGTGGACATATTTGCCATGCTGCTTTTTATACTGATTCACCACCACATAGTCTGTAAAATAGTGTTCTGTATGTACACTAGGTAGGTACTTTATCGATCTGTTGATTTAGTGATCCAGGACATTAAAGGATGTGTTATTTATGTACTGTACTGTACGTATTTTGGTCATTCATCTGAATTTGAATGGTAAGGATGATTCTTTTTTGTCTTTATACCTGGATACATCCATTTCTACCACAATTCTTTGACTTGAGAGCACAATCCTCGGTGTGGTTTTTCTTTTTTGGGGGTTAGGGGGTTGTCCGTCATAGGTGAAAGTTTGCAAATGTAAGCCATTTTTGTCAGAAGCTGCATCTCCCAATGCATTCTCTGACAAAAGCAAATAATGTCAAAAATGCTCATAAACCAAATGTCAAGTTGCTAATGTGCCACCTGCAGTAGTAGATTGAATCGCCTGCCTTCTAGAACACTAAACTTGAGCATGTTTACATGATACAATGTGACATGCAACAAATTTGCAGGAACACACCTTGACGCTGCATGGAGCGTTAAGGATTATTTAGTTTTCTGTGACTTGACAAGTTCACCCATATGCGCCACCTGCTCCCACTGTTTTTTGCTATTGTATATTGAAATGTTTATATTCTATATATGAATCGTCATTATGAGCTTTTATGGGATGAACTGATCTGAGAATGTAAGAGAACTAGTGAGCAAATCTGATATTTCCTAATATGACGCCACTCCAGGCTGAGCTGAAGCTTGTTAAAAGCAGTAGAAAGTAAGATTTCAGGGTGCACATTTTAAGGGCCTCATCCTTGACTCCCTTGGCTGTGTTTTCAGTTGGGAGCTCTGGCCTAATCAGAAACACAACATGGCAGGGCTCGCTCTTCCATCATCATTGCTGGGTGGAAAGTTGTGTGCGCGCGCGCTTTGATCATGTCTTTTGGGTGCATCACTCTGGCTTAGGCCGCCGTTCGCTATGTGATAACCCATCAGGAGTGTTCAGATCTGAGCCGTCAGCTCTGCGGGCTAGAGGAGAGATGGGGGGGAGAGTAAGAGAGCAGAGTGGAGAGCACTAATGCAAATTTTGTTGACAGATTGTTTCTGCAGCTGTTCTCTTTGCCTTTGAATGTGGCACTGTTGTGGCTCCTCTTACTCTGATCTGAAGAAATGTTTCAGATCTTGCTACCTGTCGCTGTTTTACTGGCAATTAGAACACCTTTAATTGGCAGTCACTGTTAATTGCCTCAAAACATGTATTTATTTTGCAAACTTCATGTGTTCAGGTTCACTTTGATGCTGAACGTGTCAAATTCTCACCACTCTCCCCCTTGTTTGTACATAAACCATCAGTTTGAACCTCTGGCTCCCCCATCATGAAAGTTTGCTCCTAATTGACGGGTTGTTGCTTGTTTATTTGATATATATTTACCAGCTGGGTGGTAATTGGGAAGTGGTAATTACCCAAGATGCAGTGTTGTGTTTCCGCCGTGGAGCCGCCACACTGATGAGCGTGGCACACAGATGAAAGTATGCAGGTTACGGTTATCATTCCAAAGACTTGTTTAAGGGCCCGACAGCACCGAGTGGCGATGGCTAATTGGGCCACCGTCCCTTATACAGACTCATTGTTTACCTCTATGTACAGAGCGAGATCAAAAGCATGATGCCTTTTTTTATTTTTTCTTATTTGCCGTAATTGTTGGCCGCATTACACGGGACGTTAATAGCAGCGGCAAAAGGGCCGGTGGTGTGTGAGAGCCTCCTGGATTTGCAGTCCCCTGTGATGATGTAGTTCCTATACTGATAATGGCCTTGTTAACTGAGATTCATTACTCCGTCAGAGTCCCCTGGATATTCAGGATAAGTGTTCTCAAAAGTACTGCATCCTACAAAGTAGTGTCTCCACCACGCTGAAGTCATACTGATGTGGTTTTGGCAAGTTATTCACCGGGGGTGGTGACGGAGTTGTCCTCAACTCCCGATGATTCAGTTGACCTGAGACTTTGACAAGGTGGAGCTGAGGCCTGGGGTATATATTTGACTTTCTGTTTGTTGCTCGATTCCTCTTTCACGCGCACTCCATCTCTGATTCACTCAGTCAGACACACGGAGAGACACACACGTTGTTTGTGCAGCATGCTGTTTGATAGCCTGCTCTCCCTGTAGATCTCCACGCGTTGTTGTTGTTTGCCTGCGTCGGTTGGAGTGTGTGACTTGCATTTTGCCCGTGCTCCTTGGAGGGAGTTTGTTTTTGTTCTCGACGCTGTAAACAGGGTGGTGCTCTGCTCCCAAGCCACTCAGTTGGAGATGGGTATTTTCACAGGAGTTATTTGCCGCGTATTGTTTCAGTCAATAGATCAGCTCAGGATGGAATAAGTCGTCCAAGCAGACTGCCTGGCCAAATATTTGCCACATACGCAATATGATGAAATGCCCAAAGTTCCAATCAGATATTACTGATTGCGTCATCTAAACATTTGTACGTATGTCTGAACATGAACCTTTTTTTTTTTTTTGCTAATTTTGTTCCAGTGCAGTCACTCTCTAATTGTATTTTATCCAGCAGTTGCCAACATTCAGACAACAGTAAGACAGAAAATTCTAATTCTGCATAAAAATACAAGTTCCGTTTTTCTATTTGATAAGACTTATTAAGACTTGTTCACAGAGAGTTGTTTTCCTCTGATGTAACAAGTCTCTCAGATCTGTTGAAGCATGCAGGTCTGCTGTGTGTGGATATTATATAATTGATGATTCGGATGGTAGAGGGAGAAGGATTCTGTTGTCCTCCTCATGTACAAACAGAAATGTTTGTCTGTTTTCTGATTTTGTTCTGCCGTATTAATCTTTAAGATTAATAAAGTGTTGCTTTCACTGTGTTTCAGACTCTATCATTTTCTCTGGAGCTGCTCATCTATGTACCAGGAGAGTTGCTAGGGGCTCAGTATGTGAACCTGAGGCTGATTTCTGTTATCTAGATGATTGCGTTACTTCCTCAGCCATTTTGCCCCCTGTGGTTGATATGAGGATATTCAACATATATAGATAGATTTGTTTAGTACAGCTGTACACAACAAATCATGAAAATCTCTGTGGAAATAGTACCTCAAAAACCTGAATAGGCTGAGTGGGCAATTTTTTGCAGGAAGGCAGACAAATTATGTGGAGACATGCACGTGAGCTGTGGCAACGCAGTTTGCTTACTTGTTTGAGAGTGAGGCAACTTCAAATCACATGATTTTGTTCTTGACAATTCAGAACTTTGACCTGTAGATAACTGGATCCATCCCAGCCATATTTTTCCTTCGAAATGGAAATGCGTCTCTGAATCGAGAGCCAGGTTTTAATGCGTCTAGTCACAGCCATCATGTTCGTCACTCATTGCAGTAAATGTGACTTGGTTTGGAGAACAGGCTTCTTAGTTGCTTTTTTTTCTCCTAAGAGCTTTTCCTAGTAGTATATATGCGGCGTACAAGGTTCTGATGTGTTGACCAATCACTTACCCGTCATTTTAAAGACTCGCCAGTGAAAATGAATAAATCAATCTTTTCATGCTGTATTTTAGAGCGCTGCAGAATCAGTCCTGTGTATTCCTGCGTAGAACTGCGTGTGATGACTGAGGGGCTAATTCAAAAAATTTTAATCACTTTGGACAACCCCCTTTTGTCAGTGTCATCCTTTTCCTCAACTACCTCATAAAGTGAATAGATGAGCAGCCTCTTTTTGGAACATAATGGCTACATTAGAGCACGAGATGGATAGTAGATCAGAATCTTCTATTCTTCACACGGTCTCCCTGCTAGGCTCTCTCACTCCAAAGTCTTTCACAAAAAGAGGCTCGATGTAAAAGCCATTGCTATGGACAGTGAAGTGCTCGGTCAAAACTTACAGTAATGATGAAATGGAAAAAGTTGAGTTTAGAACTGTTTCAGTTGCAAGTCACACTTGCGGAATGCATGACTGGTGGTTTTTGAACCAAAGCGTTGCCAAGGTCTGACTTCACACTGTGAGACCAATAATAGATTTGTTTTGTTTGTGTTTTTGTCTTTCTGCCTTCATTGATTGTTTTGCCACACCTCCGAGCAGCCAAGAATTTTTTTACCACGCCAAGTGAGATCATGTCATTCGGAGCTTTGGGTTGCTCACAGCAGAAAGAACAACATTGTGCCAGGCGATATGTAAACAATGGCTGAGACAGTTTCTCACTGCGTGTCTGATGATTCATGTGAGAGCTGCTGTATCGCAAATTGTATTTAAGGCATGTTGTTGAGCACAGTTAAAAACATCACTGAGTTATCCAGCACATTGTGTAGAATGCATTCACTGGTTGGGTGTTCGTGGTATGAAGCACAAACTCAACACACCTGTTGACTGGCACAACAAGAAAACTAGACTTGATATGACTAGGAAATCTTTGAGTCTTCTACCAGAGACTCCCCTTAAACACGTGTGTTTGAGGACTTCCGCTCCACTGTTACCATCCCCTCATTTAGTCCACTGTAACCAAACAATTCCATCAGTCTTCCTGCAAACTGAGCAACTCTGAATTAGTCGTGGCAGCTTTTTTCCCCTCAACATATTCATCATGTTTGTACCAGACTCTGTGTGAACAGGCCTTTACTTGTACACTGTCATGTATGTGCATGGATGATATTTTCTTGGGGGCACATCCAGGAAAACAATCCCTTGCTGCTCCACATCTGCTATTAGACACCAGTGACCTCGCTGACTAAATGGCTTTGTTTTAATTTATTCTATTTCTGTACCTTACTGGTGTTAATTATGTGATTTGTTAAACAATAACCTGTTGTTTTAGACCGTCAGAGAAGTAATTATTTCCATAACAATTGTACGTAGTCAAGACACACAAATGACAGACTATTTTCCATACTTACGTACATACAGTACAATTACTTCAAGTAAGTTAAAGTGAAGATGAATGAAAGCTGCGCATTTATGTCCTGTGGACCCACAAATGCCACTGATTGGGTAGGTTATTATTATTATTATTCAATTATGAGTTGGGGGGGATGTACGTTTAATCAGAAAGAACAGACAGCCATGACACGACGCCCCGTTTTTCATTCAAACACTAAACAACAAAGGTAAATCCTGTGTTGTCTTATTCTTCCGTTCCTTTAATGCTGCGGGAGTCAAACCTTTAATGTGTTCCACTTGGCGCACTTGTGCTAATGTAAATGATTTGCATGGAGTTTGTCCCTGCTGATTTGGGCTGTTTGGACTGTTCTGCTTTGGAACGATGCCAATTGAATTTTCTGCCTCCTAACATGCTTGGAGAGTGGGGAATATGGTTCTTGTTGGGCCCGAGGCCTGATCCTCCTCACTCGCCCCCACCCCCCCAATCCTTTCACATCAGCCCGACAATTAGTGAGCTCGACCATCCCCAAATGACACACGTAATTAAAGAGTTGGCATTATAATTACAATGTGTTTATTGTCTGTTTATGGGTTCTGTGCGATGCACAATGCACCAGGAGATTTCTTTGGTGTAAATGGGAAGAGAGCTGTTAATATACTTGGTGGCAAATGCGATTTCATGTGGTTAACATCTCGATTCCTCCTTTATCAGCCCTCTGACAGTTTACCGTGTTTGTTGCTTGTACAATGTAATTTGGCTGATGGCAGAAATTGGCGCCCAAAATAACCAAATTATTTAGTCATGGGTTTTTAACAGTAAATGGATGTTAAGTAAATGATGCAATTTATTCCTTTCTCTTCATTGCCAGGCGGGCTGCCATGGGACATCCGCCAGCTTTAAATAAGTGGCACCCAGATGGTATTCACATGATGCCCACTCGCTTACAGAGCTGTCCTGGGGAATAACTCCAACTGCCACAGCAGCCACTGGGTGACCTGGTGAGCCTGTTGCTCGCACGCTCTGTATGTGGGAGTGGTGTGTCACTTTGTAAGATTTGTTGGGAGGCCGAGATCTCTGTGGTCCGACATGAATTGGAGAAGAGCCCCAGTAATGAGGAGGGCGAGAAGGGAAGGGAAGAGTTTACTCAGTCCTTCCTCTTACTGAAGAAGATGGAGGTGCTGATTGACACCTACTCGTAACTAAATTGGCACAGTATCGGCGATGTATCTCTTCTCTTCTCTTCTCTTCTCTTCTCTTCTCTTCTCTTCTCTTCTCTTCTCTTCTCTTCTCTTCTCTTCTCTTCTCTTCTCTTCTCTTCTCTTCTCTTCTCTTCTCTTCTCTTCTCTTCTCCTCTCTTCTCTTCTCTTCTCTTCTCTTCTCTTCTCCTGTCCTCTCCTCCTTTATCTTCTCTCCTCTCCTCTCCTCTCCTCTTTTCTCCTCTCCTCTCCTCTCCTCTCCTCTCCTCTCCTCTCCTCTCCTCCACTCTCCTCTCCTCTCCTCTCCTCTCCTCTCCTCTTCTATCCTCTCCTCTCCTCTCCTCTCCTCTTATATCCTCTCCT
>OMPJ01028329.1:0-36178 GCA_900312935.1 Carapus acus
CATCCGTCCACCTATCTATCTATCTATCTATCTATCTATCTATCTATCTATCTATCTATCTATCTATCTATCTATCTATCTATCTATCTATCTATCTATCTATCTATCTATCTATCTATCTATCTATCTATCTATCTATCTAGTACTGATCACTTTAACTTAATTCTGAACTGGAGCTGCGCCTTAATTTCAAGATTCTTTTGATGTGCTGCACAATGACAATAAATGCTTTCTATTCTATTCTATTCTATTCTATTCTATTCTATTCTATTCTATCTGATGGTAGCTTCATCACTCAGGACTTAGATTGGGAATTGGAAGGTGGCTGGCTCAAATCTGCTCCTTAATTAAGCAATGGCTAATATATGTGTGGCAATGATGAAAATGTTGAAAACAAAAACAACAACATTTAATACATTGTTTTTCATTGATGTAATTATTTGTACTATTACCAATGATAACCATCCTCACCATTTGCGCCCTTTTGGGGCCACCACAGTAGACAATCCCTCTCCTCCTTCCCTCATTGTATCCATAAACCTTCTCTACTGGTTTCCCGTTTTCTTCCTTACTAGCAGCACCGTCTCAAAAACCCCTGTTCAGAATATCCACTCCCTCTCCATGGTACGTGCCTGCACCAGACAGAATTCAGTCCATTCAAAATTTCCCCAGCAAAGAATCTCGGTGTTCTTGAAGGCGGTACAGCCAGTCACGTGACCCACCCCGCGTCCAATCACACCACGTAGAGGGCGTGACGCAGGAGATTCAAAGTTGGCAGCTCGTTTTCGCCTCATCGTCGCCGCTTCTATTTACATTTCTATTTTAAGATTGAGAAAAAGTTTTGACAAGTTTTCCGATTTGATGATTTCTCACAGCTAAGGCGAGGCTTTACAGGGTGGGAATGGATGGTAAAGTTATTGGACCGGGGCCTTACAGGGCGACAAAGCTGGTGAGTGTGTTCACGGCTGCATTATCGCACTTTAAACGCTGTCTTAATGTTGTTTTTTCCTCTTTCTTTCGCAATTTTCTTCCGTTTGTATCAACAAAGTTTGCTAAAACTTTTCCTTTGTTTCGCCTCATACGCAGAAAAACAACAACCTACCGAATTAAATCCCAGCGCATGTGAAAGGTTAATGAATCTGGATTTGTGTGTAATAATGCTGGCATACACTAATAAATTGAACACCCACATCATGGATATATTGCCTGCAGTAATGAATATTTCAGCTAAGGTTCATTAGGTGAAATGTTATTGACTTGTTGAATCATATGCATTATATGTTTGTTATGATTGCATCTCCATGTGTCGTTCAGTTCATTTACTGTTTCACGCTCAATTCCTCCACCTTCTAACAATATGAATGCATTTGTAACAGTTGTAATGACTTTTCAGCACAAATGTAAAACTCACAATTATCAAGTTTGTGGGGGTTGGAAAATCCATATAGTTTTGACCTTTTATGGATCCATGTATTTGCTTATGGAAGCTATGATTTTTATACACGGCAAACTTTAATGTATTCAAAGTTACTTCCACATTACGTGACGACAAACCCACACAAAAGACACAATTGCATCAATTTGATAAGACGAGTTATCTTCATATTCTCTCCACAGTCTATCTTTGTCGCTTTAGACAAATTTTCAATCAGCAACAGTGTGTCTGAGAGCTGTATGTGAATTTTCAAATATTTGCACCATTAGTTTACCCGCTCAAGGCAAAATACGATCTCCTCTATTTCCCTGCCAACTCTTTCAAATGCACTATTAGAGTTATAGTCATTCTTTCATTACCGCAGCTGGGCCCAAATAGATTTTATTTATCGACTGCATTTCTCAAAGGAATATTTTCTGCTGCTATTGATTTATAGTGTAATACACCTTGGGATGGTTCATTCTGTCCTGCAAACCAGCCAAACAAAGATTTGCAGTCTGAAGTTTATATACCTGTACTCCCTTTCCATTTACTCACAATGGCCAAGTCCACATAAACGTCTGGTTGCCACAGTAAATACCAAAAAGTGCACCGATACTGTGATGGTGCTATGGCTTGGAAACTAACATGTTGGCAAGCATGGACACACACTTACGTTGTGACAGAGTAAAATAACTGTTTTCATGCTTGGGTTTCCTTTTAGCTTCTCTCCGTCAAAGCTCATCACCCGATTCTGTCGGATAACAACTCTTATCATGAGAAAATAAAGGATTTTTATTCCTCCAGAGCTCTGATGCGGCATGATGGGAATATAGAAATATTTTCTCAGACACACAGCAGTGGAGGGAATCAGTTTCAGATGGACTTTAATGTACTTATCTGCATTCTGCAGTGGAATGAGACCATTAAACTCTTCCGCGGGGGCATGCCGCTCCGGAGGCACTGGGCACACTTCCGCTGCTACGACTTCAGCTTCACCGGGTCAGAGGCAGTGGACTATCTTCACGAGCTGCTGAGACGAAACCACAACTTTGGTCCAGATGTTACTCGTTACCAGACTCTGCAGCTGCTCAGGAAGTTTCTCAAGGCCCACGTCGTCGAAGACATCAAGGGACGCCACGGGACAGAGGACTTTGAAGACAATGGTCAACTGTACAGGTACTGACAGTGAGAATATTTTAAGATAAGAGGTGCGAGAGTCAAAAAGAACAAATTAATGTCTTTACTTGTCCTGCCTCTCTGTTTTGCTCTGGATGTGTTGGGCTAAACATCTATGGACTTCAAAAATGTCCAACCAAATAACCTTTTTCAGTTCATCTGGAATGGAATTGCACATTATTACATTGTAAATTGCTGTATTGTGAGTTGGTAAAAACTGAACGTTCATAGCTAACATTTCACTTGTACTGCACTTGGTTAGAGGAAAATTCAGCTTACATCAGTTCAAACATACCCTATTGGACAAAACTGGGCTGGCCAATTTCCATATTCCATTTCAATCCAAACCTCTATTTGTGCACTACATCAGCCATGTTGGTTCCTTTTCACGATAAGAGGGAACGCTGCACTCAACAGAAGTGTTGTTACCATGGTTACGTATGGGTTAATGTACACTGCAAGCTAATTTTCGTGCTGGTTCAACAGGCCATGTTTTCGAAGTGTGCCGACAAACGCCTCCCAGGGGACACCTGGCCGCCAATCACAGGCTGATGGCTAAGGTCGCTCTCAGCAGACTCTCTCTCCATATTGTGAAATTTTGGTCTTGGGAGGCTTGAGACCACATTTCTTGGCAGTCAAACACTATGGTCAAATCAGTGGCCTCAGCAGGGGTTCAATAGCAGACTGAGCTGACTGCAGTCTCATAAACACATCTCAAAGGCAATAGTAGGACATACTGTGTAGCACTCTCTGAAACTACCCTGTACAGAAAAACAATCCTGGATGCGGTAATGGTTGGCGGCGAATGTTTTGTAAGAAAATTAATGCTTTTAAGACAATTTCAGTCAGCTGGCTTGTTTTTCTGCACTTGCAGGTTCCCGATGCTGTCACCCCTCAAGTCTTTTCCAGCGAGGGCTCCTCTCCGAGACAGCAGTGACCTGCCCAGACTCATCCGCTGGGATGACTATGAAGAATTGCCCCAACATGAGAATACTGTGCCTGTCAAGTCTGCTGTCCTAGTGAGAAAGACACGGATCTCAGCTGTTTACCCAGTGTATCTTGGTGTAAACACATTTAAATTGAAAAGGGGGCCTCCTGAACACTGTGTGCGCTTGTTTGTTTTTCATTCGTTATCAGAGTTCACAGTTCTGGAATAAACGACACAGCGTCGCCATCGGAGATGTGAACGAATGCAAACTGATCCGCAGGAAGGAGATAACCCCAAAACAAGTGGACAACATCTGGAAGTCCATGACGATTGCACAGTATTTTCCTCACCTCTCATACTTTGTTATGCAATTCCACATCATAGTTGTTTAGACACACTTTTGACACTGTGTTGTGCTTTTTTTTTTTAGTTTACAGAAAGCTCTGGGCCTGAGGACTCTTGAGGGAGTGTTAGACCCATCACACGTGAAATCCAAACACATTGTCCACAATGTCTTCAGTGTTAATAAGATGGGCATTGTTGTTTTGGAGAACAAAGCTGGTATGATGCACTGTATCCAATTTGCAAGGAGGAGTTTGCTGTCGTCATATGTCGATATTTGAAGGGTATTCGCAATTGCCCTTGGTTTCTTACTTGAGTCTTCTCTTGCATCAGAGGACCTTCCTTACTGGGTGGTGTCAGCGATGAAATGCCTCGCCAACTGTAAGTGAAACACTCTGGCAGACTATCAAAGAAACGTTTGAAATGATCATTAAATGTTTTAATAGAATATTCAATAATTGCCATTGTCACAGCTTTCTGTATTTGGCGACAAAAGATTATGAGTACACAATTCGATCCACTTCTCTTCTATTCAGTTATTATACTGAGGCTTTGTATTCAATGTGTAATATACTATATAAAGTATAATCATACTCTGAAAGAATGGAGGCTTAACCTTTATTGTAAGGAGATCTTTTAAATCCTCTGATTTACAGTGAGAGGAGTCTGTTTCTCATGTGTAATTCCTTTTTTATTTGAGGCTTCTTGTGTCTCTAAGTGTCTGCATCTTCATTGTCAGGGCCGAAGGGCAATGCAAACAAACAGCCGGTGTATCCAGGCTTCGAGAGGGATGTGCTGAAAACAGTGGCAGATTACTTCCAGAGACTTAAGGAACCTCTTTTGACATTTCGTCTATATGAAGTATTCGTCAACATTCTCAGTAAGTGCTTCTTGATGAGAAATATCCAACGGCAATATCCCTGCCCCGCCTGGGAGAAAGATGTTTAGCTCTCTGTGCCCCCCCACCCCGTGCAGGTCTGCTGCAGGAACAGGCCGTTGCGACCGAGGCTCTTCAAATCAGCTGCGTGCTGCTGCCGCCGCCCAACCGAAGGCGTCTGCAGCTCTTGTTGCGACTCATTTCTCGAGTCTGCCAGAATCCAAACCTGCCTCCACTTAACGACACGATTCCTACCCGCACACTGGTAAATGAATCCTTGCGTAATTTTCTCTGTGCTGTACAAGTAAAATCTTCATATGGGTGAAAATGAACTTGGAGCTTGGGGACCACTAGCGTCCTCAATTACTATCCAAAGGTGTGATGCGAATATGTATGAAGATGAAGGCAGAGGTTTTCTGGAGGTGCTGCACTGTGATGATAAACAAATAGGATGTAGTGCAAATCTCTAGGGGCTGCTGTGGCTTTAAAGAGGGAGTGATGTGAATTTATATGTGTGGTTGGCACGTCCTTCTATCCTTTACGATGCAACCTCTGCCCACTTGGGCACAGACATCTCAAGACGCGTGGGACGTCAGTAACACCGCATTAAAGCGTAATTGAAAACGTATCCTCGCCATGCTTAAATAATGTGGTTTATTTCCTCGTTAATATGTAGTCACCACGCCTTGTTTTTTCATCTGTGCTCACTCACCTTGCCTCCAAACATCCAGGGTATGTTCAACAACATGCCCCCATGATCACAGTAAATTCTGCAGAAGAGACGGTTCCACATCGGTCGTCTGTCCTCGTCTTTTGTGCTTTTCGTGTTCTCTCTAGATGGTGCAGGTGTTCTCTCACTGCGTACTGCGCTCAGAGGAGGAGATGGATGTCGATGAACTGCTGGCCACTAAACTGTTGACCTTCATGATGGAGCATCACAGCACCATCTTCCAAGTGCCCTCTAAGCTACACCATCAAGTTGACGAGCATCTGTCCCACCTTCGAAGAGTCCAAGTCAGTGTCTGTCTGGAATTAATAGCTAGACAAATTTAGTAGCTAATCTTTGGAATACTCAACACTTTATCCCAAAAGAGATAAGATGTTGATGAAGACTTTATACCGACACCTATAAATAATATATATAAATTAGAGTTCAATGTCTTGTTTGCATGCTGTCTTAGAAACTTATGACTTGTATTATGATGTATCATCCTGCCAAATATGCAACGCCATGGTAATCAATGAAACCAAATCCAAAAGCAATTTGAAATGCTCTGGCAACCACCGGCGTCATTTTCACCTCCGTTATCGTGTTTCCCGCTTGCTTCATTTGGCAATGTGTTTGCTTGCTATGATTAATGTGCCCTACCTGTCAAACTAATGAGCAGGGGAGTCACAGCATATACTAATGTCAACAATGTTTGCCCCCATACATTACTGTGCGTGCTACCTCGGTGCTCGACACAACAAAGAAAGCGATAACAGCTGGATGTTTTTCCTTCAATGTCTTCACTGAATGCATCCCCTGTGTGCTTTCCAACAGATTAAATATGCGGGCTCAGACACAGATTTCAGCGCATCTCCGGCTTTTTGTAAACAGATCAGCAGGATAGAGTCTGAGGGGCATAAGGTGATCGGCACCCAGACACCCCTGCAGGAGCTGCTGGAGGGCCTAATTGCAGACAAAGAACTCCCCGCCAAGGACAAGAGGAAAAGACTCAAACAGGTACACTTTGTGAAAAGAGGCTCAATAGGTGAAAGAGGGGAAGTGGTATTGGGTGCTGATTCATTTTGGAAAGGTTTCAATTTCAAGGGCAGGATTTTGTACGGGCAGCGGCTAGGTAATGACATCAACTCCTCTGAGAGCTGCAATCCAGCAGAACACTACATATATTACAAACATGTGCGTGGTACTCGTTCTTTCTGTTTCTCGACAAATTACATTGAACAGAGTTTGAAGAACTCACAGAAAATTATTTAACCAAAGGGGAAAAAAACACCAGCTTCTGCGTGTCCGTCACTGGTTATGATGGATTAATGCGTCGGCCATGAAGCTGTGAAAAATTCCCCACGCCCACTGAGCTGCAGCAATCAATGCATTATGTCATTTGGACATTACAGTCAGGGAACATTGTGCGGGGTCAATGCAACGGAATGAGTGAGGGGAGTCTGCATTACAGTGGGGAATTAAGTGTGTTCTGAGCTAGTTGGTTTTGTGGGAAAAGCTCCTATTAAATCTTCCAGATGGCAAAGGGGATCACCGGAGAGTGCAGGTACTTATTTTTTTCTCACGCTGTCCACTGTGTGGGCCTATGGACGTATGTGTGTGTGTGTGTGTGTGTGTTAAATTGGATTGCATTGCCGGGAAGGAGTGCGTGAGGATTGCGGATGAATTGAGGGCACGTAGGGAATGTTTTCTGAGGTGTCGATATCCATGTGATCCCAAGTGCTGTGCAAGAACGTACAGCACATTTCGTGGCTTTGGGGCTGCACACCTAATGATCTGAATTGTCTCTTTTGTAGAGATGTTATGGTTGTCTATGCAAGTGCAACATGAATGAATAATTAGAGCTCTACAGTGGCTGGCTGGTGATGGTCATGGCAGCGTGGTGCCTTCTTTGAACAATTGCTTCTGAGTTTTGGAAATGTATTGTTTCACAGCCTAAATCATCTCTATTGGTTCCAATTTACAAATTACAGGATAGGTATTTTTTTCTTGGAAAGTTCACCCCCATTTAGCGTTGAAAATTAACCTCATGCCCAATTTCAGTGGCAGGTGAAATTTTCAGATGACCTTTCACACTTTTTAAGTAATGATTAGTTTAGTTTTTAAATTTGGCAGCTTTTGTGACATTTGCATGGAATTAGTCACAGAACATCTTTTTCTCTTTAAATATCAATGTGAATATGGTACAAAATGAACTGCGTTTGACAGAAACGATTTCTGCCTCCTCCATAAACTGCTAAAACGCCTCGTCTCTTCTCTTCCAGTTTGAGAGGTCTTACCCAGAGGTCTACCAGAAACGATTTCCCACTGCAGAGAGCAAAGCCGCAGTCTTACCCGAGAAAACCCCTCGACTCAAACCTCATCTTATGCTCCTGAATCTCAGGAAACCCTTCCAGCCTTTCCAGAGGAGCTGGAGCTTTAGGGCTTGAGCTGAAAACTCCAACCTTCGATCCTCACTGGGTCCTTACAAACCAGCATCGCAGCCTGTGTGGCTTCAGGGATGAAGTGTATGTAGTGGAACCTCCGAGGACACAGAGTCCATTATTGTCTACCACTAAATTTGGCAATGAGTACTTTCATGTTGTAGCGAAGCACTGGTTAACAAATAATATTGTACTAATTTCTGTATTGCTAAAAAACTTGAACATTATCTCAGAGATAATAGGTACGTCCACAGATTTTTCTTAAAATTGTTCTTAATTTCAAGATAGGTTTATTTTTCTACTAAAATATGTAATTGAATAGTCTCGGGGCTGTAAACTTAACTGAAAAGCATTTCATCAACACTAATGGACTTGATATTTCCAATGAACGATCACACCAGCCACTGATTCTCAAAGATCGTTGTTGGCATGAATGCCAGGGCATTAATAAGTGAAATATCATTTCATGGATGCAAAGATGCACTTCATTACTCTAATTATTTCACTGCGTTTTCTACTGAGTTCAGATCATGTTTGAAAATCTGCCAACATTTTGCAATGTATGTTAATTTGTTAAACATATCAAAGGTTAATGAATGGGTGGAGGGGTGGCATGATGTTTGGAAGACTTTATTTCATTATGCTGGTTTAAACACTCAACTGCTGCTGTTTCCAACAGTAATGTTGAGAATGCAGTAATTAATCAAACGATCTCCCTCCCCCAACCTGCATTTCACTTGATTTTGCTCTTGTCTTGCACTCATTGGATCACGACTCTTTACATTTTGTATGTTAATGTGATATCCTCACAAATGGTTCATATTTCAATGTCTTTCCTTTTACTGCACTTGATGTATTTGTCTGTCTATTCTCTATGTATCTAGCCTCAGCCTGGAGGTCTTTCACATATCTGAAATGTACTTGCATGAACCTGTCATCATGTTCACACATTTCAACACATTTTTGACACTTTTCATTTCATTCGTTGTACTTCTGAATGCTGGAATACCTGTTACAATCTTTTTGCTGCTTGTCTGGGTGCTGGAATATCACCACGATCACAGTAATGATTCATGCAAGTTCATTCTTGTATTTTCTGCTGGAATACTTTATTTGACTATGAAATAATAATAAATCCTGATGCTGGAGGTAATGAACAAAGATCCTCAGAATAGTGACATATTTTACATCACTAAAACGGGACAATTTCACCTTGGTAAACATATTTATTCTCTAGTGTTTTCGACAGACAAACAGCAGGAATCTTTGTTCACTTATGTGTGTGTTCAACTTCTTTTCTCTATTTTTTTTGACTCCACTGACAAGAAATCTGATGTGCCTACACTTGTGTTGGCTCTGCAATTGCGTGCATTATTGTACAACTCGATCAATAAGAGGCCCAAATCAAATGCAAAGAATGTTCGTGAGAGCAATAAGTAAGGGGATGGCGCATTGGAGCTGGAAATCAATGATTGGGCACATGAAAAGTAGAGAACGAATAGAAAAGCATCACTTATGGAACTGGAGTTGAAATAATGAGAAGTGGTAGAAGAGGGCTTGACAGATTATTGGAATGTGCGATTGTTTCTGGCTTGATTGGTCCCCCATTCAAACGTGATGAACCGTGATTAGCAGATAATGGGGGGAGGGAATGACGTTCGACAGGAGCCTTTCATGCATTGTGGCGGCTTTGGCCGGTTCCTCAGGCTGATATTTTAAAAGAAATGACGAGGTCAGCGTGAGGGATAGAGGACATAGGACAACACAAGGACAGCACCTTCTGACAATATGGGATCGTATGGATGAATGGTGCAGCCTGTCTTGACAGTTGATCGGAATGCCAGGACATAAGAATCTTGTCACAACAAAACAAAATTGAGGACCTGACTGTCAATGAAGCACTGGAACATCATGCATGGGCTTCACATTCTGTCATCTGTGCAATAATAAGGGAGAACTACAGTATGTTAACGCATCCACTTAGTAAGTAAGTAAGCAATTAAGTTATTGTTGTATTTTCGGTAAGTATGGATGGTAGTTTATCCATAGTGTGACTTGCTTACGGCATGAGTGCAACAGTTGGTCAACATTTTCCGCCTCTTGTTCAGTTGTGATGCCACTGTTTTTTCTATCAATTAACATTAGCAAGAAATACATTTCATAAGATAAGATTGTGGTTCACATTTGACGCCACACTGCAATGCATCTATCCCATTGACGGACAAGGTGGGTGACAGATTACATATAATTTCCGCTTTGAAATACTATTTATAATTTACTGTAACCACACAACAAATGACCCGATATTTCTGCTCCGAAGGCGCTGCCCCGACGTAATGTTCTCCACGCAGTCCCGTGACCTGAGCTATTTTGGTCCGAAGGTGTAATTGCCTGTATGTGTACGAGCCTGTAACATCAGATAATGTCATGCTTTGTGATGTGGTTTGTGCAATGCTTGTGAAAGGAAAAAAAAGGGGGAAAAAAACAACCCTCCACAGCCATCTGCTAATCAATATTGATTAAAATCCTCATCTTCTCTGGATCTTCCTCAGCTTCAGGAGGTCGTAGATGATTGCGAATGAGTTAAATAAAAGATCTAAAGAGGAGGCTTGTGTGATGTCTGAAAACATTCAAATATCCCTGCAAATTGGCGGATTATATAAGCTTCGGCACATACGTCATACCCCCCAAACTTGTCTGTCATATCGGACCTATTAAATAGAATTAAGTGAGCCTTTATTGAAAGCCCCTCGTTGTTTTTGATACCTGTTGTCATAGAGACAGACAGCATTAGTTGAGGACTAAAATGAGGTCTGATCTGGTTACCTGTTGCTGGCTCTTTGTATGGCCAATTTTCATGCTTGCGTAACGGGTCCACACAGAAGAGATGAGATCGAGGAGCATCTGATGTTGTACTCTGCAGACATAGGAAATATCAGAGTTACTCAAGTGGCTCTGATATGGCGCAACACAGCTCAGCCACAATGCTGAGAAAAAAACAAAAAGAGAATACAGTACAGACTGAAGTGAAGAAAAACCCTCAAACCACCAAAATATACTGGTGTGTGAAAAAAAGGGGACGGTGGCCAGTGAGAACCAAGGAGTGGAAAATACAGGAGTGACATAAGGAGATTTCTCTCCTGGCTGCTGCCAGCATGGATATAGACACCTCGGAGCAGGCAGGTGAGCTCCCATATGGCTCCCCAGCTTGGCCTCCATCCCAGTGAGAGGCCTCCTTGGGCCGTGCATGGTGCTGTGGCGCCCTCTGCTGATTTCAACCAATGATTCAGCTAAGTTTATTAATTATTTATTTATTCTTTTTTTCTCCCCACTTTTCGCTGTGGTGGGTAAATTGTGATGGTATTTGGTATGATTGACTTGATTTTAAGTCGCCGTGTACCGTGGACACATACTTCTGAGTAAAAGTAAAGCCTAAAATTCAGCTGTGTTGAGCTACAACACAACTTTGTGGCGATTCTTTCTGTGCTTATTGAGGATGCTGATTTACTGTATGTGCACCACTTTGAGTAGAGGTTCAATGTGACTACATCGCAAATACTTACTACATAAGCAAATGCAAAAGTCACACGAGAGAAGAAAGTTGCCAATAATTGTGGGCATCTGGTTGATTACACGTTTTCTTTATATTCACCTGCAAGCAATTCATCATTACATTTTTAAGTTGGGACTGCATTCAGTATATGCTATATGATGCTGAATAAATGCAACACTTATAGGAAGAAACCGTATTTACATTTAATCTGACAATGTGTGTGAATTTTAGGGTAAATTTTCCATGTGAACGTAAAATGTTCTGAATTATTTGAAACGCAGAGAAACAATTAATTTCTTACGTCCTCTGCGCCCTTTACTATAACCTCATCGTGCAAAACGTGCCAAACTCGCACAGAGACTTTCCCCAGCCTGTTTATAATCCAAGAGCAGCACTCATTTGCTATTTCCCGTTGACTTGTTTTTGAAGATTGGTTTTAGTATCTCCAAGAGTAAAATCCAATAAGGACGACTGCCAGTGGAGCGTAATAAGAAAAACAAAAATAACCCCGCGTATCCAGCCAGGAGGTATACAACACCATTTGTGTTTCATTATTTATGGTGAAGACGTACACTTTTTTTCCACTTTGGACGTGTGTGTTCCCCATGTCGGAGGGAATTATACACAGCCTGTAGTGAAGTTGTCATGCTTCGCTGCTTTGCTAAATCGGCCCGCGCCCCTGCGGCCAGGGGGGCGGGGCGCGTTTTGATGACATCATCACTGTTGTCACTTTAATTTCAGAAAGGCCCCTTTGGCTGAGGGAGGGTCATGGACCGATGCACACACATTTCTATCTGTCCACGGCGCTATCCCCTTTCTGTCCATCCCAGGCCCCCTGCAGCTTATACCTAATGGCTTCATCTTACTTACTTTTGTTTTCTTTTTGGGCAATTTGATGACCACACAAGTGGAGAAACACTCCCGAACAATGGAATGTATGTGATGCTGGACCATATAAATGAAGCTGGTTCAATTTGACTGCATTCATGGAAAATATGATTGTTAGTCAATGCTCTAGCAGCTAAAAAATATTACTTAGATAAAGAAAATGAATTAGATTATACTTGGTGCTGTCATGATGTCAATGTGTGGACATCGAAACAAACCAGAAATAAGGTCAAGCGCAGCGTTGCAGTTGTGCAGCTCATATATCCACATCATGGACCTCATCCTCAGTTCGATACATGTAAAAAAAAAATAGAATTCCAAATATTGCAGAATAAATATATAGTATAAGTGTTATCTCAGTGCTTTACCTCCTAAAAAACACAAACCGACTGGCCTGTGCCAGCTGACAGAGTTTCTGCGGTGCCCTGGCGGGACAGACGGAGCTGTAGCTTCCAAATAGGAAGCAGCACTAATTCCAGAGGATGGCAAAGCCATAATGACTGTAATTTGGACATTGATTACATCTGAGTTGATGTTTCCAATCTTACACAGTTTGCTCTGCATAATATCGAGCCAGTCAAAAGGCGTCATGCATATTCATGGGCGCTGATGAGAAAGTTTGCAGATCGCATCCTTTCCAAGTGTCACGAGAAGACCTGCCAGCTTGCGATGCCTGAGTAAAAGCAGCAATTATCAGCTGGGGTTGACGTCTGAGCGAGATAGTTGAGCGATTAGCGCGTCACGATAGCTTCTGATATCTGCAAGATGGAATGGAAAACAAGACTAATTGAATGTCTTTTACATAAGTGGGTGACAGGAGGAGATGCCGGCTGTTATGTTATGTATACAGTAAAAGATGCAGACATAAGCGCTCAAATAATTGATGATTTTTCCCACCGCTGCCTACGGAAAGAACAGCGGCTGTGGCGCCGGGTTAAAGTGAGATGGTGTCCTCGCCATCTCGACCTTGCTCTTTGACACCAGACACACACTCAGTCAAACATGGTTTTCTCAGACGTGGCATTGGGCCAAAATAAATAACCTGTCCTCAGGGTGTCGGCAGAACCGCAAGAAATCCAAAACCCAAGACCCGGCCCGGCCGCCTCTCTCTCGCAGGCTATCAGCGGATGACTTGCTGAAAGTTTAATTGTCCGAATGCATCATGTGGTTTGGAAACAAAATCAAATCAGGACGGATCATCCTCCCTCTTTGACACCCGTCCAAAAAGGAGAGACAGCATTTTTGATTAGGGCCTCATTTATTTATTTTAGGTGGCTCTGATTTCAAGGTCGGGTTACACCAACTTGGGGGACAAACAGATGACATTGTATGGAGAGGTAATTCAAGAGTCTGCATGCTTCGATCCGCACAGATAAGAGGGAGATAAGAGACAGGTGTCTCGTAGAATAGAGGACATCCATCTAGAAATTCAATCGCCAAAGCTCCGTCAAAAATGGTTTCCATGAAATAAAGGGATCGATTTCATCTTGACCCAATTAAGGAGATTGGAATTACATTCCTCCTCGCAAAAAGTCTTCACATCTTTGGCACGAGGTGTCATCGTTCCAACTCACAGTTGAGCATGATTATTTGACAACATATCGCTTTTTAAATACGAAGAATACAGTTGCAATGGTGGGCCTGTGGAGCCTGACCTGACCTAAAATCCTATGTAACGTTGATACGTTTTATATCATGAATTTGAGAGCGGCCTCGTGCCATTTTACATGCGTGCGTGTATCACTAACGTCACGACATGGGTGCAGACATTTCCACTCCTGTCCGTTCTCGCCGTCGTATCACTTGTCTGATATCGCCACACCAGTTAAGCATTACAGCTGTAAATGTGATTAAAGAAATAGAAGGAGACAGTAGACAGGACAGCGCTTGTAATATGCAGGGCACATGGGTGTGTGTGCGGCTGTGTGCTGCTCCCTGGGAATATATGTTTGTCACCCATACTTTTCAGTCAGGCCAAGAAAATGTGAGATTCTGCAATGTGTCGATCTGGCGTCTTTATCTTCATGAAGTGGAAAGGAAAGCTTCAATTTGAGGAGAAAACAGCTGCGGGCACAGTTTCAGTTTCACATGACAAGACCAATAATTGACACCTATTGATTAGCACATCAGAGTCAGAAATGATAATATCACAAATTGTTCTTTGGAATTTAAGATCCATCCATTCAGGTTATTATTAATCACCCTGGCCATTAATAATTGGGCAGTAAATATTCATTACAAGCCTCCATATCGTGACATAAAGGCTACGTCTGGGAGATGAAAAATTCATAAGGAGTAATAGCGCTTTATGAATAACTTAGCAGATGCCTCTCAAACGCTAGAGCCTGGTAAAAGCAACAAAAGACCTCCAGACTGTGACAGCTTCCTTCTCTGGTAAAACAACACGGGCAGAAAAAAACAATCCATCTCTGTCACAATTTGTTGCCAGTGATTTACACAGGATTGGTTGTATTTTCAGAAATATACTTAAATAAATCAAATGTCAACACACTGCATTTGCTGTTTGTTTGTTTTTTACTTGTTTATAATTTCTGCAATATATCTGAGTGCATGGGCAAGTGAGAGGTCATCAGTTGGTGTTTCATAATTGTCCAGTAGATGTCAGGTTTGTATAAGAAAAAGTGTTTGGTGGACCCCGCAATGGTGTTTATACAAAGGTAACCTCAGCAATTCTCACACTGGCTATACTGTGATTTTGAGATAAAATCAAAAATGAAAAACAAGCAGTTAAATGGACTCATAAAGGACTCGCTAATGGAAAATCTGAAGCCTGGAGATCGAAAGAAAGAAAGAAAGGCGGGGCGACTCCACACTGTAACTTACTGCGACGGAGACTTGCCGTGAGACGGTCTGTGATCAAATGACCATCCCAGTGTCCTGGTATCCATGTTTTCATCAGAAATGTGTGCTGGTGGATTCAGGCGGAGGTGTGTGAGAGAGCGTCGGCGCTCTCCAGAGGCCTGCGGGTGGTGAGAAGATGTAAAACCAAGTAAGAACAGAGTCCATGTTAGAGAAAATACATTAATGAGCGACAACATCAAGCATCTATTCTCCATGAATCAATGAGAGAAAGATCAGAATGACAGTTTAATGACATTTAACCATTCACGATTGGACTTTCTCATAAAAACGGGAGAAAAGTCACTCAACCCTGAGTCCATCTTTGCCTTTATGTGTTTCAAAACTGAGATGGAGGCATTAATAAATGACGAAAAGGGCGAGATTACAACATAGAAGTGAAGAGGCAGCACCATACCTGTCAAACATCATGTCCCACAACCTGCAAATTTGCATTTATCATGCCTATGCTAATATATCTACATTTTCCATCAGATTTCTGGAGCCTTTGCCTTGTTTTCGCACTCTACAGTCTTGGGAGCAGCTCTCAATACGCTGTCATTGAGCTGAACAGAATCAAATATGATCGTTCCCAGAGATTACCAGCCTTATGGCTCACTCCTGAATTCCTAAAAGAACAGCTCTGAGCTTTTACGCTCCGAAGACGTAATTCTGGCAACGCAGGCAACCTTGAGGCCACTGCCATCATTTTGCAGCCATGGAACAACTCTGATAAAAAAGACAACTACCCTCTGCTGGAAAACATTACATAATGAAGGTTCATTTATCGTTTGTCTCCTCCTTTGTCCAAGTTTTCATGGCAGTGATTTTTTGAAAGAGGTGCAATTTTGTAGCAGTGGTCTGGCACGACAAATGTGTATTATCATTCCAAATCTCACGTCTCCCCTCAGCGATGCTTGCCATGCTTTTGTTCCTTAATTTCAGAAACAGAAATATTCCATTGATCCCTGAGGAGAATTAGAGTTACTGACACTCATACTCAAGAGAAGAAATGACCATGAACAATCAAAAAAGATGCACAAATGTATCCTGATGTCATTGAGAATTAGATGTTAATTGCAGTGTGTTGCGCCAACAGTAGATGGCGCTCTTTCCAGCCCCACCTCTAAAGTGACCTTAAGAACTGATGGATCACTCTCACTCACTCTCCGTCTTTTCTCGATCTCACTTTCACGTAGATCTCGAACACGGCCCTAATGTCTCAATGTCCAAAACAGCGACTCACCAGTCAAAGTCTGTTCAGCCCTGGGCTCCAGAGTCGCTGCGGGACCAGGCAGGGCCTGGCCGGGGAAGGGGAGGGGGGCGACGGCTTGAGAGGTGCTAGCATCTCGCGGAGGAACCCCGGCCGTCTGGGGGTGCCCTGCCGGGAAACAGCGCCCTCTACTGTGCAACGACACTTCTCAAACTAAAACGGACAAGTTCTGGGACTGACAAGATTTAGAAATTCCTTTGCAAGTAAAGTTATGCAGTTTAATTCAAGTCAGTTTTATTTATGTAGCGCCAAATTACAACTAAATCCGACGTACTGTTCAATCCGAGTGGTTAACTGGCTCACAATGTGAGTGCAGCAGCGGAGGGCAGAAGAAGGGGAGCGAAACTGCGTTATTTCCTGAAATCATCCCAATAAATAGCGATGATATCCAGGAAAATTCAAATGAAACATGTATTTTGACGACTCACCTGCTCAGGTAAAACGCGCGAATCCGTGACGAACCGGCGCTGCAGTTTGTTTGCTAGTTCGTCAGTTTGTCTACTTGTTTGTTTGATTTCGCCGTAACAGTTGTAATTGACAAGCTAGCACGCACCTGTTCGCTACACGTTTTTAAATCAGGATCGTCATTTTCATTCGCCATGTCTTGCCCTTGGTTTTCGGGGTAAAATAAATGTACGTAAGTTGTTGGCCGTTGTCGAGACAGATGGTGTTGCCTTCAGTGACACCGTCTGATTCATTGTCAGAGATTCTGCTCCTCTCGGCTGCTGTAAACGTGTTGAATGAAACAGGACACTGAGAGTAATTGCTGATTTCTTCAACCTTAAGTTTACCACTGTCTTAACTGTACGTTAAAGTGGTTACACTGCAAAGTTGGGCAAAGATTTGTGGTGGATTCTGGCAACAGCTCACCTGCTCCTCCGAATTTTGTCCAATCAGCAGCTGTAGACATGAGCTCAAACCCTCCAAAGTCAGGTAGGTTTTTGGTGAACGTGATCCAGCTTGAATCAGGATTTGTGTGGTTTATTTTAAGTGTTAAATGCCCGAAGGTGCTGCTGGTCATTATTCAGTATTGGATTTGTGCTACTTGTATGTCAGAGACTAGAGAGGAAACAGCCTTCTTCACTTCAACTATAATTGTACTGGAACAGCCAGTTGTTTGGACAGCTACACCCTTTCCTTTCTTTTTTGCAAGCCATCAAATGAAGTATATTATGTGTGTGATTAGCAGAGAGGCACTTCAGCTCAGTATCTACAGTATATACAGAGGCATTATTCTGTGAACATTTTGATTTGTGATCGCAGTGCTACTGCTGCTTGGGTTCATGGTCCTGGTTCTCGAGGAGCCTAGAATCGAACCAGCAACCCCCTGGTTCCCAGACTCCTCCTTTCATGGCACAGCACTGCAATCAGTGTGTGAGAAGTGCTAAAAAAAACAAAACAAGAAAACAGTCGGAGCTACAAGTGACATCCATCGGGACCAACACAGGGACATTGGCTCTGTTGCGAAGGAGTCGTTGGACACAAGCGTACAATTTAATCATCGTAGTCGACCGACAAAACGCATGCGTCGGCCCTCAGACTGGAGTTGCACCCGTGGATCTCCTTAGCTGAACAGCTCTTTTCATTTCAGCGCTGGAAATAAACATTGACAGATCTCCACAGTTATTATGAGGATCTGTCCGGTCCTAGATTGTGTAGCTTCATTGAACATAACTTGTCTATAATTGCTTTTTTTTCTTTTTCTCTCCCCCATTCTCCTCTGGCTCCTAGCTCCCCATTTTCATGGCTTTACCAGAGCTCAGCAGAGATGTTTGGAAGGCTGCACGGTGCGGACAGTGGAGGAGCCCTGGAGCAAACAAGCAGACATATATATCAGTGGACTGCAGGTCAGGGCGATTACTGGATAAAGATCACAATATGACACTTTTCCTTTTCTGTTCTGGCTCAGTGAACAGGAGGAAAGCTCCTGCAGCTCAGCATGCTCCTGTCCCAGATATTGATCTTAGATCTCACACCTAAAACCTCACAAGTCTGTTAGTGCAATCCAGTGGTTATTTTGTGCATTTCTGTGTACCTTGCAAATGACGCAAAGCTGCGTAGTTTTCAATTTTCCCCGCGTCAACCTGTGCAATGCATTATTTCATTCATCCCCCATATCCTATTCATTGATTTATTCATCCTTACACAAATATCCAGAAATTCAGAGTCCTTTTTTTCTTTTATTTGCTTGCTGTCGCGTGGAAGAATCTACAGTGCTTCCCCCTGTTAAGTTGTAAATCTTAAGAGGGGGAATTTTATTTTTGCTCTTTGATGGATGGGGTCTTTACACTCTGTAGCCAGTGTTCCCTCTCATAGATTTACATGACAGTTCTATTAACGGCTTTCCTTCCTCAGTGTACTACATAAACAAATCATACCTATGATTTTGTGTGGGAAATATGAGGCAGATATATCACACGCTGGAGTTGAGTTGCTTTTTTTCTCTCCTCAAAGTCATTTTTCTTAGGCGAGGTAATGGAAGACCAGTATGTTATGACCCCCTTTACCTTCTATTCTTTTTTTTCTGAAAATGGACAGGAACAAATCAATAGCACAAACAAAAGCATTTTTATGTATGTGGTTATTAGGTCATAAGCTACAGTACGTCACACTTCATTGTAGCAACAGCTGAGTCCCGCGATGGGGGCAGGCTCTCCCTGAAGGGACGTTATGAGAATCATAAATAATACGTGCTAATGAGATATGAATTGATTACGCGGGGAAAATCTTGGCATTCTCAATCCATCACTCTAAATGATGTTTAACAATAGATTACCAGCCAATAATTCCTCCAATATGAGATTAAATAAAACAGCAGGGCAGTTTTCATCGGACTCCCGCCGCCTCCCCGTCCTCTTATTTTCCAGCGGGTGGAAATAAATCTGCTCAATTACTGTACCACCAATCCGTTTTTCACCGCTAAAGACATTATTATTTCATTTAGCGCTTGTTCATGCATCATAGATTATTTCATTTTACTCAGTCAATATGGAGAAGTGCAGTATTTTATTTTATCCAGCGGGGCTTACAGTGCAGCGAGGTTTTAATGGAGTTGACTAGGCCGGGCGGGAGGGAGCTGGCTGCGACTGTGGACGACTGTTTGGCGGACGCTGTGGAGACAAAAGTTCAGATGCTGATTGTCAAATTGTCATATTCTCTTTCTGAGAAATGTGTGCGTCTGCTTCCACTTTGTCCTCAGGCGTCTGACAGATGGAGAGAAAACGGTTGTCCTTCAAATGCGTGATCAATTGAAACCGCATTAGCCGGTGCCTATAAGATGATTTGGAACATCACTTCTATCCCAAAGAACAATGAAAATTGGATAACACACAAGCTCGCTGGGCTCTAACTTAGCTGCAAATGACGTTAGGGTTTTCAGTGAAGCCAAAGTTGTGATTGGTTATTTCTCCCTTAACCACATCAAGTCGTACCTCTAAGGGTTTACCTGTGATGATCTGTGTTAATGTTTGCTCTTATGGCTTTTCTATGGCTCTGAGACATTGAGCCAGAGGAGGAAAAAAGGCAACACGGTTACCCGGAATGAAATCCCAACTGGCAGATTATGAGCTCAAGAAAAACCCAAAACAAAACTATTGTATTTGGCAGGATTTATATGTGTCCCTCCAAAGATAAAGCGGATGAGATGCTCACAGATCATTTTGTTTGTTTTCAGAGCAGTCCAGTGACCTCTCCTTGGTGACCTCTGCACAGGCTCAGTTTCTGCCACCCCATCGCACAACAGAATATTGAGTGCCAAAGTGACACCGTGAGACGTTCCCCCCTTGAAGTTATAATCCAAAATATTACAAAATAACCCAAAATATACCATACAGCACATATCTCCTCCCAGAGCAGCAGGGTGTTGCACAACACGCTGCTGTAGTAGCAGTTTGCAGGTCATTGTCTTGCTCGTAGATACTTCAACCTCTGACACTTTTAGACAGAGCCTTGGACTAGTGTTTAATACCATGTTTAAGGTAGATTTGATTCCAGCTGAGGATGATTCCCTCCCGTTTAACCGCCTCTTTCCGTCGCTCGCAATGCTCTTCGATTACCAACGTTTCTCACTGGTTATACCCGTGTTTCTTATACCGTCCCACCTTGTCCTTTTCTTTCTCATCTTTCCAGTGCCCATTCTATCCTCTACTCCTTCTTTCCTTTTGCACCCTGGTTGGTCTCCTGTGGGTAAGGAGTTGAGTGGGCTTGTCTAGGGGCTGAAGTCGGGGCTCAATTGGGAAGAGGTGGCTGTCACAGTGTCTGATTAATGACCCGTCGGTGGCATGTCCAGCCACATTAGGGTTCCATGTATCTACCAGCGTTCCACACGGAGCGAGGGCTTTGTTCTGGGAGGAAATGGTGTCAACGGGCCACAGCCGTTTGCCTATAAAAAGATAAAGATTTACTGTCATCAGAGGGCAGATTAAAGCCCACAATGGTGACATTGATTTTTTTTTTTCACAAACCCTAAAAATTCACATTTTGGGGAAAACCCATTCCAGGACTAGGGATAGATATGATCAGCTTATTTGGAAAGGATAATATAGAATCTTCTCCCAGAATGAACTTTGAAAGAAGTAAATTGTAAATATTGATTTCTGAAATGAAGTGTCAATCTTGGTTGGGCCCAGATTATTCCTATCATGTGGCTGAACCTCCAGCAACGATGAATTCAAAACTGCTGACAAAGTGGAGTGTATAGGATTTCTGTTAGGAGCAGTCGGCAGCGCTTTACCGCTTGGCCGGCCTGAGCCCCTGCCGGTAATGGCTGTTCAATTTTATCAGATAACGGAGGAGATCTCATCAGAGGCGAAAAATGAAATGAACTGTGACTCCAAATCAGGATCCCTGCTCTTATCCCAGCAAAAATCATCCGAGCGGGGCCCAGGGCTTTCCATTATTTCAGGTCACTTCATTACGGCCCTGCACACAGGACCCAATTGCTACAAACAAAGCAGGCCCTTCCTGTCTCACCCAGGGGTCGAATGTGAGGGGCAGTTTGATAGGCTCTTGACGTGTCCGGGGTTATCCCATTACCACTTAAGAGGGTTGCTGAAAGGCAGCAAATCTCACCCACTTGTTTGTTATCCTTTCTCACCATTTTATATCACGAGAGGTTTTTATTGCTCACCTTATTTCTCATGGCTGGAAAGAATTCATTTTTTTCCAGGTGTTGGCGAAAAACAGACCTCTCCTCCACCTGCTCCTCGTCCCCTTTGTTGTGGAGTGACATTGTACTCTGCCCTCCAAAAATGACCCTTTGACGACACTATGCTTATTGACGCCCTCTTCTCTTCCAACTGCTGCACCAGCGGCTTCTCTATGGCAAAATTAGAAGTAGTTGATAATTGAATGAATTAACTAGACCGATCTGTCTATACAAAGTACTCTCTCTCTGTCTGTGTGTGTGTGTGTATGTGCGTGCATGTGTATTTTTCTTACTTGCAATAATGAATGAAATAAGCTGTTATCGCCAAGGAATTTGTAGCTTTGTGAGTAATTACAGTTTTTGTTCCAGCCTCCGTGGGCTCCGTATTGATCTCCAGGAGGAGGGTGGTCGATACACATGGGGGCAGGGGCACTTGATAGCTACATGGGAGAAAAATGACGTTGGTCTAAGCTGGGAGATTTGTAATAGAGCGATAAGATGAGCTAAAGGGGAGGCAACAAAGCCGCATTTGGTGCTTTATCTGACAGCTTTTTTTGGTGTGTGTGTGTGTATGATCATGTTACCCGTCATCTTAAAAACTTTTCAGATTGTTACCTCGACAGCCTGGGTCCCAGATACGGGTCAGTGTATTAATAGAAGAGTCCAGTCATGCTGATAAGAAACGCGGGAAAGAAAAAACACAACGAAAGCGTATGATTACTTTATTGCAATGCAGTCATACTTTGGTCGGGTTTCAAGGCGCACTCATTTTGTCTTCATCCTTTCAAAACAGCTTAGTGGGGGTGTCGGGCAACTGATTATGGAGACTTATCTGATCTGTTACGAGCTCCAGACCAGTGAATCCATACATTGAATCCGGCTCTGGTTACATTGTTCCAGCACAAGCTGCACTTGGATGTCATTGATACATAACTGTCACTAGACAGTCACACAAACACACTCACACACACACACACACACATACACGCAGTACACAATCATATGTATGCCCCTTGTATACAGTTTGTACCTCCAACAGTATATGTAAATGTGAAGGGTTGCTTACGTAGCTATTGCTAGCATGAGTTCTCACATGCTATCACAGGTAGGTAACCAAGTAAAAATACAGACATTACAACTTTGAAAAAAAAACCCTAACTTGAATGTTTAAGCAGCAGTCTGCCCAGCTTGATGATTGGACCTTAAGGGGGGACTGAAAGAAAAACAGAAGAGTGTTTGGAGCGCAGAGATTAAAAGTGTTTGGAAGAATTAACAATGCAAATTCCTTTCAGCTTTTCCACTTCAGAATAAATGATTAAATGACTCGAAAGGAAGGAGTTGCGTTCAAGTTCGGGAACTAGGGTATTGTTCCTCCGACTTGACAGAGCCAAGCCGAATTCCATGCTGGTCCTCTTTCATTCACATGTTAATTAGTGTGTTCATTCATAGTAATGATAAGCAAAATATAGACAGTGTTCGCCGTATGTGTTTTACAAACATTCCCAATATTTGCCATATTTTCAAAGATACTATTTATCTCAAAACAACTGATGGTCCCACTATTCAAGGACAAAGTCAAATACTATTTATGCCTTTTTATGATCATAATGTGTAAATAAAACGCGCTAATCTGAATACAAGAGCAAAGATTGAAAAACTTCAGATAAAGTTTACACTTAACCAGTCAAAATAAGTGGTAATTGACGGCTGTGAAAGTGCCCGTGCTACTTTCACTGAGAGGTTTGACTTAAATTGCGATTAAAGTCGTTGAATTGGCTAAAGTGGAGGATGTTCAGTAGAGGCAGTTTGTTGCACCGTCCATTTAGTTCAGCGTTGTCGCAGCTAAAGAACTATGCCCAGGGAGATTTTCTGTCTGAGAGACACATGCCACGCCGAGGTCCCTGAAGAGGTCCGGCCTTCACTTGAGAATATATTGGCCAGGAAATGCGCAGGTTTTTGTTCTCCTCTTGGATGACCGCACAGAGGACATTTACAACCAAAAATGGCCTTACTCTCTCTTTCTCCTCTCTTAACTTCCCAGGGTAACACAAAGTTGACATTAATAGAAAATAAAAAAGAAACAGTCTGGAAACAAAGTTGAAGCCCGTGGTTACGTTTCAAAGCACAGGGCAATTTAAAACCCTGAAATGTGGAATTAGAGAGGATTTGATGCGTTTCAAATTGAACGGCGAGGGACAGCGTTAGTGGCGTTGCTCCTCCAGGCATTATTTAAGTAATGTCTTGTGGCATGTTTGAGGCATTGGGAGCAAGGGCAAAGAAATGAGGGATTTATGCAGACGCCACTGCGGCTTTATCTCTCTTCTTCAGTCTGAGTGCACGCTCGGCTGAGTTAAAAAAGAAAAAAGAAAAAAGGAAAAAAAACAAAACGACCCCAAGTAGACACACAAGTAGATTCAGATCATACAGAGTATGTGTTTGAGCTATCTGGATATTCACTTTAAACAACATCTAAATCAAGCTGTTCTCAAAGGACCTCATCCACTCCTTATCGAAACACAGGCAGTGCCCGATAACTTGATTTGCTTAAGGAATGGAGGAGATATTAACAGCACTTGACTACGGCAGTGGCCCCTTCTGTTGTTCGTATTAAACCTATCCAGCACTTCATTATACCTTCACTCTCTGGAGAGCCTCTCCGTACAGTCTCTCTTTATCTCCTCTTTTCTCCTGTGCTTTGCCTCTCTCTCTCTCTCTCTCTCTCTTGCACTCCTCATGATACTCGCATCCCGGTAGCAACCCGGAGCATCAACATGCGCGGTGTGCTGCTGTCATGCAGATAGCCTCTATGTTGGTAATGGAGGGAACGCGGATCGATGGGGAGCAGGAGATGGCTGCAGCTGAGGACGCTCTTGTTTGGCTACCTCTAATCCTGATGAATAATGTCGCTGTCATAATAGCGGGGATAATTTAACGCTGACACTTACCCCGGTGATGAATGGCCTGTCGCTGATATTGGGGCCAAGTTGAGCAGCACCGCAAGTTTTGAAATATTAATTTCATTAGGAATTCAGAGGCGGCGTGGCATCGGGGAGCGAGGCATAATGAGTGACATCTTGCAGGGATAAATGATTTTTGATTGCAGAAACGTGATTGCGCAGTCTTGTGATTTTGAATGATAAATGCTTTAGGCCTTTGAATACACAGCAGGTGTCAGAAACATGCTTGGCTTGTTTGGAGAAATTTTCATTACAATGAAACACATTTTAAGTTTTTTGGTTGTAGCAATGAATAAAAGTGAGTCAGCATCTATATTGACCACGCTTGTCTCATGCTTGTGCTTCAATTCTCAAAGTGTACCGGCCACAATTTGCATTATATTTAAACATTTAATGAGAGCAGATGCTATCTGCCATTCCATCCCTGACGTCAGACAAGAGCAGCTAACATTGATTGATCCTCAGTGCCACACCATGTTGTGCATTGTTACATAGTACATCCACTAGGGGGCAAAATGGGGGGGCGAAACATTGACCCCTTGGTTTGTGCCAAACAAGAAAGCTCAGCAAATGATTGGCATGTCATTTATATCACCAGGGCAGTTGGATTCCGCCACAATAGCCTCCTCACCTTCCAACACAGTGGTGTTTTGTCACTTTCATAGCACTGCTGCACACTCCAGCGCCACAACTTTTGTGGGCAATTGCGTCCCACAAAGAAGATTCATTATAAGCCCCAACAAACGGCAGCCATTGTCTGGGCGCGTAGACATGCTCGATGTCATGTACACAGCAGACCTGCTGGTACTATCTCTCCTCTCAGTTTTCACTCCTTTGGCATCGCAGGCTGTTTTTTTTTTTTTTTCCTCGCTCAGCGATGTGTGCCAGCTGGCCAACACGGCCCTGGAAACCAAACCTGTACGACAGGATATCTGGTTAACCATAAACTACACACTGAGAGAAATATGTTTCACATATAATTATTGTGGTTGTATTATTATGAGTACAGGCTATGCCAGTGGTTTTCAGATCAGTTTAGGGCCCCGATCAGATCCTGTCTGTAAATTTATGTGGTTTTGTTTTCGTTTATTGTGTTAATGTGCACGTGTATCTCCATATCTCTCCCCTCCACCTGTCTTATCTTTTTAGGTGGCAGAGTGACTCCCTGTGCTTACATTAGCAGTCGATCAGCCCAACACTTTAAGGAAGGCCCAAAGTATTGCTTCATCACCATTATTGTGATAAGTCATTAATGTGGTATGCGCATTGCGTGATCCGCCATTGAGATTGTGGTAGAAATGGGCAGCAGAGACAGTGGTGACCACAGTTCTGTTGCAGATTCATGCGTCTCCCTCTCAACGCAAATGTATGTTTGATATCTACCACGTTGGAAGTCAGAGGCATTAGATGTGGTAATGGTGAGCTTGACGGTTTTTGCAATTTAGGTCCAAGAAGCTAAGCAACGGTAATATAACATCCGCTGATATAACTCTGAGATGTAAATGTAACATTTAACAGGGAGCTCTTGGTAACTTAAGAGATGATTAGATGATGATGAGCCAATCACGGCTTTCAGTCTGTGATTCTCGTTTGGGCCTTGTGGGGCTCCGTCCATGTAAGGGAAACAGCGAGGCACCCTGGTTAAAATTGATTTTACCTCCAGAGATAGTAAATCATTTTTATTTTCTCTGATAAAAGACTCGCTCGATGTGACTGCTGCTGCTACTCATACCAGAGTCCCCTCATCTCTTCCCACGCTGAGGCATTTACAGTGGATCCACGTTGAGATGGTCCGATACTCAAACTGTTTGCTGGCCACCAAGGGACCCTGAGTACAGAAACTTAAATTGATTTGATTCCTAACTCCCTTATCTATAAATGTTTTAAGAACAGAGTAGTTTTATGATTTATTGCTTCAAAGCCATAAAGTCTCTTGTTGACACCAAAAGCAAAGAACTCACTTACTTCTTATCCGACAAAGCCAATCTCTGAGGCCACCACGCCTCAGCCCAGAGCTGCACTTCCTTATGTGACTCAAAAAAGGCATTTTGATTTTGTTGACAGAGGTTGTGGTGGGAAATAATGGAAGCGATAAAAACTCCAATTATGATTTTTTTTTTTCTCGAGCAAAGCAGCACCTCAGTATGGCAGATTGTATGATAAATGACAAGTCAAATGGAAGTCAGCCATTGAAGATGTGATGATTTCCTCGAGGAGCAAACAGGCTAATGTGACGCTTTTCTTGGAGATGCAGTTGTTTGTTCCCTCAATGCAGACACTCCTTTTTTTGTGTTTCCAAGATGCACGCAGCGATATAAAGTGACACGTATGGTTTAAATGCGATACACTATCTCGATATTCTAAATGTTACATTATCTATTGTTCATCATCTATGCTTGTTTTTGCACAGCCCCTTCTTTCCCCATTTGAAGTTGATGCACAAAAACTGTCCGCAGCAGTGCCGCGGCTTTGTGTACATTGTTTCTGCTGAGACCTAAAGACCAATATGGTTAAGCTGGAATGGACTGATGCAGCCATTTGACCTTGGATGGCTTATTTGCTCCAGTGAGACAGCCTAAATATTTACCTGTCATTGTTGATGATACTCCAGGCTTCAATGCCCTTAATGGTTTTGATGGAGAAGCAGGGCTTTGCAGCAGCGGGGGTGATGGAATTGCAAAATTAAGAGCAGTGAATTGGGTGATATCTTTAGGACACCGTGGGCTTAATTCTGTGCCTTATAATACAACTGCCTTAATCTGTAAAAGACTGGAGCAAGATGGAGGAGCGGCTGAGAATTGTAATGGAAAACAATGTGTCAACTGTTGGGTCTTTAACCTTGACGCGGGCTTTGGCTGTGGCGGCTGGCGCAACATAGCAAAGGTCACGAGGAAAACGCAACCTAAACTTGCCGCAACAACCTCACTGATGCATCTCCAACCACAATTCCATCACTGATGTCTAATGCAATCAAAATATTTGCATGGATGCACTCAGCTGAGAGGGACTGAGGAACTGCTGGATGCCTGATCTGTAGTCAATACCAAAGGCTCGCAGAAGGGTTGGGGTTTAGCACCCGCCCCCCCCCTCCTCCTCCACCCTGAGCGGGCTCTGAAGTCATGGTGCTTTGAGTCTCATAGCTACGCACCAGAGGGATTGCTGATCCCCATTTCAGATAATGGCCTTCAATCTCTTATCATTTACAGCTGTCCACCAGTAAACAACAAACGAAAACAAAACAAAAAATTGATAGAAAGAGATGAAAGTGGGAGACTTAAAGGGACAAAGTCCTTTTCCTTCCAAAGAGGAGCAACTCCCTTTCAAACTCCCCCTGTACCGTTGTTGGTCCCTATATGACAGATGTCAAAGTCGTGAATACCTTTGCCAATGCCACCTCACCTTCCTTGGTGCAAATGTTTTTATATTGAAATCAATTTGTTTTTAGAGGCCCCCATTATCAAAGATGGAGAATGAGGGCTTGACAATGATGTAGAATAAATAGATAAATTCATTAAAAAATGTAACTTTTGGGAGCTCCTCATCATCAGAATGTCGGCAGGACAGAAGGGTACATGCTGTTAAAGACGTATATCATGTGGAATGGCCGCTCCACACTCCGCATCTACACGCCCAACACAACACAGACTTTTCAATGTGCCATCTGGCTAATATAATAAGGTAAAGTAATGCTTTTTTAACCCTGCCTAATTGTCTAAGTCATTTCATTATTATAAATATTAGGTATCTGTAATGGGGAACACTAATTCCTTTGACTAGACTAAGGATTCCCGCCCTCAAATAAGCATGCTAATCTAATTAGAAAGCAAGCGGAGCCGAACGACTACATTTTCTCATACTTAGCATTGGAGGGCCCGGGCTTTGTGGAGCAGATGTGCTGTGAAATTAATTTCCTCTGGTGTAACTGGAGACACTCTTCTCACCGTCTCTGTTATGAAATTTCCATTTCACAGATGATAACCTATTATCACTTTATTCAAGGGAAACATGTTAATAGCCAGGAGGAAGATTGAATTATTCATATTTGCTCATTTCTATTCTGCGGCGCGGCCCTGCTCTTTTCATGCACTGAGAGAGGGCTAATGTAAACATGACCAGAATCCTTGTAAATTGGCTTGTAGAGGAGGCTGTTAGCATAGTGCCTGGGGACTGATGCTAGACGGGGATAACAGCTGATATCTGTAAAGTACAGCCTGTGCGTGTGCGTGCGTGCGTGTGGGTGCGTGCTTGTATGCATCTGTGGGTGCCCTGATGTGCATGTGTGTAACACAGAGAAATGGTGTGTGTGTGTGTGGGTAAATGCATGAGTGAGAGTGTGCACGTGTGAAAATGTGTGTCAACAGGGTAACAGGGGATGTTACCAGCTGGTAATAGAAGCTAATTGAACCAGGAAGCAGTTAGCTGCTCTGCTAAGTGCGGCCCACCGTTTTAAATGCAGACCAGCGGAATCGGGACTCAGGTGATCTGAGATATCGACTTTTGTCTCGGGCACGCGTCACTTTTTCCATTTTCCAAGCCTTGGGTTGGTGAGTGGACGAGAAACTCAATAGCGCGCCAGAGGTCACCCCTGCGCTCTTCACATCACAAAGTTTCGTTGTGGAAGGTCCGAAACCAGAGGAAGGAACAGCAAGCTTTTATTTATTTTCCCCTGTTGGTGTTGGTTGGCTCAAAGTGCTTCAGCATGGCAGGACAGGAAGGGACTCATTCACAAATAATGAGGCAGCGAAGCCCTGTGACGTCGCCGCTGCTCATTCACGAAAAACATCTGACCCCCGCAGGACATGAGCAGTCTGTGTTTTTAAACACGTAGACAAAAATATTACAGGAATATAGGTCGGTACACAACTATGGTGGTTCTTCACGTGCAAGTATTAGTTGTCATCCGCACTGACAAGGAGATGAGAAAATGACGCCATTATCGATTCTGAGATGTATTCCCAAATTATTTGGAGGAAAATTACCGAACTGTTGCCAAGCTTCCCAGTTCTGCCTTGTGCCGCGTGTATGCAATGGCAGTTTTGCCTTTTTGAGCGCAACATTTTACCGCAGCAATAAGACGACATCTCGGTCCAGACCGCTTTATGAGGGGAATTAGAGGAGAAAGAGACATAAGCGGCATGTCTGCCAGAACTCCAATTGTGGCTTGTTGGTACTTTTACAGCCTGTAATGAGATTATATTTGAGTGATAGTTGGCGATGTCTCCCGGCTAATACATCTTTCCCATGAGAATGTGCTTTCAGGACGTCTGCATGGCCTCTGGTTTACATAATGACAGTGGTGTCCGTATTGATTATAAAATCTATCACGAATAATACGGTCATGAATAAAAGAAATTGACATCAGTCATCATCATCATTCCTGGCTGGAAAATTTGCTTTTTGTTTTCTTGTTGGCATGTTTTTTTTTTGTAATCATTTTTGTCATTTAGCCATTTTTTTTATAAAAGAAAAAATATCTACTTCACCACAGAGCCCTGCAAAAATTATCCACCATCAATTTCAGAAATATGATGCTCCTTCATGAATAACATACTGAAAATTATTGCTGTGATTTTGTTGAGTTTAATTGCCAAAAATATCTGTTCAAAGATCAACATGAAAACATGCATAATGTCCCGCAGATATATTCACAAATGCATATGATCACTAGGTGGCAGTATAGTATACTATAATTGGATGCGTGCATATGCCTCTGTGCAAGGTCCGCTCCGGCAGTTTTGATATTTTGTATATTAATATTAATGTGACACATGCAATTTATGACTTTTTGACCTCCAGGATTCTCTTTTCTTAAATTCGTTTTATCATAATGTCGCTGTAATTGACATTTGGAAATTCTGAAATTCAGATGTTCGTTTTTTTTTGCTTTGCATCTTTTTTTGCATTGTATTTGTCTTGAGTTTTATCATAAACAAGACTACAGGTGAACACGACTTTGTGCGCGAACAATTATCGGCTCATCGTTTGCTAACAGAAAATGAAAATCACTCATTAAGAGCCTGTGAAAATAAAACGTGAGCGAGTTGGAAACTTCTCTAATAAAGTGACTGTGTGCGCTGCTTTTGGAGCACCTCTCTATTATACCGCTGCTCAGCTCGATCCATAGCAATCCAAATCCTTATCAATATCAATTTACTCATATCAATAAAGATCCGACTCCCTCCGGATCACTTCTCACTGGCATCTGTCTGACATTGCAGGCCCCTGGTCACACACAGAGAACATCCCTTCACCACACACACACACGCACGCACACTCACACACTCACACAAAGCACTCCTTGACTTTGGCGTCAATAAGGCTGACCGTCTTTGTGAGAGTATCGACAGTTATCAAAAAATGCCCTTGATGTAATTTCATGCCTGTCGACATTCACAGGCCATATGCTAAGGATTATGGGATGCCTGCTTGGGCCACACCGGATAGGCACTCCAGGGCTGGGTCTTGGTCACTTTATAGCAGCCTTAATGGCCCTATGCTGCCTATTTTAGAGCAGCAATGGCCAAGTGCAGCAAAGTGTCCACTGGGGGCGACCATCAAACCTTCAGAGCGGCTGGGGAAACGCTGTTGAGGAACGCCGGCCACATCTGCCCCACGAGTGACACAAACTTATCACGTTATATCGTCCACAGCGTCGCAGCATATGTCGCGTCTCTGTGTTTTAAGCTTTAATGTCAAAGGTGTACGCGGCGGCGCCATTGAACCGATGCTGTAAGGAGACAGGGAGGACGCTTTATGTCTCACTTTGTTCGCCAAGTTTGGCTTTTTCTTTTGAAAGTGTCATTGAAGGTGCAGGTCCAAACTCTCCTGCTGCCACAACACAAACAAGCAAAACTTAAAGTCAAATAGTGTTAATTTACTGTTAATTAATTGTTCAATATCTGACATGCATTAATTCTTTGAGTTCGCGATACGTCTTCAGATATTTTTTCAGATTTTTTTCTCTCTTTATAATCACAGTGTTCCAGAGGCGGCTTAGGGGGTCTAAAAGCATTTGCAGACTGGACCAAACCTTGTATATTAACCCAGGTGTGCGTTACTTTTGCAGACCTAGACATTTGCCGGTATACATCCCTTTGTTGTCTCAAATTCAATCAACCATTTCCACTCTTCCCTTTGCATCGCTTTGTTTTTCCGCTGCCCGACCGTATAGCCGAGGTGCTTTAGCTGTTTTGTAAGCATGTGCACATCCTGATCTCTCATAATATTAGTTAAAATCAATGTGCTGCTTTTTTAATTATTGCTCATGGTACAAAGCGGGGAAGGCTCATTTAAGGAGGGATCGATATGGGAGAGCGATTGGTAGACGGTGGAGCTGTACATCAGGCGGCTTGATGTGAAAATCATTGGGGCCTGCGCAGGCTGTGGCTCGCGCTGATCATCCTGGTTAGCCCCCCAGCTGGCTGCAGGGCCTGGGTAATGGGTGAACCCTCCGTGAACCAGCATCCTTTGCCTCCACAACACCCCTCAGAGCCGCGCGCGCAGTCTCACACCACCCAGCTGCGACACGGGAGCAGGAATAACACATCATAAACTCCATTTCGAGATGGAAAAGAATCAGAAAGTCGGGGAGAAAAATCCAGCCGCATTTCTTCCTCGGCTCCTCTTCGTCTGCCCATTGATTATCTGTGTGTGGGATTATTCTCCTTTTATTTGGCGCGGCTGCTTCTCTTGTGCTGCTTGCTCCTCCATCCCTGGATACACCGCCGCATTGTTCTTCACTGTGCACTTCTATTATCTCTGCTATCTGTCCCTTGACCGCGACCAGGCCTGACTGCAGACTGGTGCTACTCTGCTTTGTGGGCTTTAAAGAGGTTAATAACTTGGGCCTGCGGACATTATTTAAGGGTGGTCAGAGGAAATGTAACGCTCCCCTGTTTCTGTTGCTTTAGATCCACCTTTGACCCGGGAATTTTCTCTCCCTCCGAGCCCACATGACAAACATGTCCCTATATCTCCCGCACCCTCTGTTTCTCCTTCTCTCCACTCTCCTCTTCCTCACTCTTCCTCTCCCCCTTCTCTCCGTCCGCGCGAAGGCCAGTCCAGATCTCCTTCATCATGCAGTTTGGGCCCTCTGGCGCTAAACTGATACAAATGACGTTAATCTCAAAAAAGTGTGAACGGCAGCGTTTCAAAGCCTCTCGCGGTTATTTGTCACCATTTCTGTCTCCAAAATGGCTCGTTTTGCACAGTGATGGAAAAAAAAAGAGTTAAAAGCCCAAATAATTGTTTTCATCATTAGGACTGAAAGCGTTTATCACGCGCTTTGTATATCAGCGTACAGTGGGTGATTTATATGTATCCCTCACTGACCAATGGGAATCGTCTATGAGGGGATTAATCCCGATAAGCACTGATCCAATGTACAATCAGCGTGTAGGAAAGCTGGGTTGCACATTCAGTGTTCCCAAACGGATGAAGAGGGGATGAAAACCTGAGTCCATTACAAGTAAAGGCACCGCATTTCGAAAGGAAACTCTCTTAAACTTAGACATCATTAGAAATAAGATAAAGAGACACACCTTACTGTGCTTTCTTAGTAGTATGAGCAGTTTTAGATCATACTAATACACTCAGTAAGCCTCAGAATGCCTGTTGACATTAATGAAAGGCGCTGTGAGGCCCTGATATAAATCAAATGCACATATCTGACAAGCTACCAGCGCTTAATATGTCCAATTAGAAGTTAATACTGGTTAGACACAGTGACCCTTTCCTCTCCTGTGCATATTGGAGCACTAAGCTAATGGTTGTTACTCATTCAGCTGCTCTTTTTTTTTTTTTTTTTTTTTACATGATCACAATATATCATCTGCATCATGTTGTACTCACGCGTTCACATGCTGACACACACCAGGCGCCCGAACGCGTTCGCTCCCGCCGAGGGACGGGAGGGTAACTACAGGGCATCAATCATTCATCCATAAGAGCCGGTTCATTTACTAATTAAAATCTTAAAAAGAGAGCGAAATTGACTAAACGCTAAATGCTTAATCACGAGTTTTGACCAGCAGCTGACAACGCGATCTATGGCGCGATATCAATCAGGGCTGCGTCAGCGCGCGTGTATGAACTGGTCTAGTTTGTCTGATGGCTGCGGTCATTTATTTTGCCTTAATTCCTACATTAGCGCAGTGGATTCAATCACTCAGACTGCACCGTGTATCAGATGACTTTGTGCATTTCTTTCCCTCCCAGTGCCCAACAAGCAAAAAAAGTTTGTGTCCGCACTGAGTGGTCATCAATAAATTATACGGATGTGTAATTTTTTTTTTTTTTGTTCTTGTCAGTGCTGATGCCTGTCAATTTAAATGGGCCGCTGTGCTTTATTCTAATGAAACAAAGGCAGAGCAGAGGAAGGCGACGCTATTTCATTTGGCTGAAAATCCACCGTTGGGCCAGATTTAAGGTGAAACGATGCCTTTGCGAATGGGTGATGATTAATGTCCAGTCAGAGTTTGTCTAAATGTAGGCGATTGTTGATCAGACACACTTAATCCCTATTCCCATAATAACATACACAAAGTCACATAAACTTCAGATTTCTTGCGATAGCAGACCAGACAAATATGTCGGCGTCCTCAGAGCAGGTTCACTCTTCTCCATTTTGTGATCCACACACAGAAAGGCACCCAATCTTCAAATACTTAAATATTTAACCCATCGCAAGCATTTTATCTGTCCTTGTCAGCGAAGGTGTTTATTTTGTAAGTAATGTGATTGATAGCGTACGAGGGCACCGACGTAGACGTCTTGTAAAAACAGAAACAAGACAAACAAGAGTCAAGGTGGTGATATTTTTCATGATCTATCTAAACAAACACACAACGCATGTTCCCACTATATCATCCTGTTACACGGCCCTTCCCGACTACCCCCCCCATGCCCACCCCCATCGTTGCAGAACCCACTGGGAGGGAACATGAGGCGCTTTCATCCAGATTGAGACAAGTTTCTCTTTGATGGGAGAATGTAAATGTGTCATTTATACCTGTCTTGTCTTTTATCATGATAAAGCAGTTCATACTCCGGTAAGGGGGAAAAGAGAAATGCAGGCAGTAGCTTCATTCATCGCCTGTCCTGTTTCATTCACACGCCTGTGATTCTCTATCATGCCCCTCTCAGCAGCCGTCAAGAGGCCAGCCAGCATTGAAACAAATCTCTCATATTCTGCTTTTGATTTCATTCTTTCTCCCTGTCGTCTCTCCTATTAGCTTATTCATTCTTCACATGTGACTGCCAGCCTGTTAAGGTCATATTAAACCAAAGCAATCCACTTTAAATGGTTATCTACGACGCGCATTAAAAAGCTCTTTGCTGCCCTTTAAATATTGTGATTGGGTTATAGGGGGGGTCGCTGTTTCGGAGCGCTGATCGCTCTCCCAGGAGCCTGCTTCAGAATATAAATTGAGTAATATTATAAAGGCGGGCACTCCAGAAGGACTGGGTAATGAATAGGATTCATGATCTGAGGAGGAACAGGAGGTCATGCAATGAAGTGAAATACTCTAATAACTCCAATCTAAACCCACTCAGATGATGATGCATTAACTGAGAGACCCTTGTATTCCTGTTTTTTCCCTCCTCTGTCAGACTATATGAGCGTTACAGATGTTTAACGCTGTTTGCCGCACAGGAGGGGAAAAAAAAAAAAAAGCTCTGGCAGGTCATGTTTACGTAAACTTCTCAGCGGACCTTGAGGACACGGTCACCTCCGGCCCGCACCGTTTTCTAATCTGAGGAGAAATGTATCGAAAAGGAGATTTGTGCCACTCGTGCGATGTCATGGTCGTCAAATGTATGAAGTGAAGCAGGTCCGCAGGCAGATCAGACAACAGATTACTGGCGATGCAGTCCTAAATACAAGATATTAAGATTTTAGATGTAATCCCCTGTGATTATGATTTTTTTTTTTTTTTTGCCCTGAGGAATTAAATTCATCATCTTGCATCGTAAGCTTTGTTTATTTGAGGTGGTCCACGGATAGTTTTGCATTTTATCCCGTCAGATCAAGACAAATCTGGTGTATCGTCTCATAGGCCTTCTGCTCCTGGAGATCTAACCTCTTCCTTGTACCTGTGGAGAACTGATTAAACCTTCTCTCAGTGGGACTAACGGGGAGAGAGATTAACACGATGTCCTGCACCCTCTCCTCTAACCTCTCCCCAAACAGACGCAGTGTTTCGCCCAAGACTGTTGAGCATTATCTGTCAACCTATATTAAGCATACATCTGAAAGCCAAACCTTTTCTACCTGTCATTTTTTCCCCAGCCTGGATTTTTTTCTTCAGTATTTTTTGTCAAGATTGGGAACTTTTCTTTGGGGATGCTTTTCACAGAGTGATTGGAAAGCGTTCGCCGCTATATTGTGCTTCTAAGTGAAGCTTGTAGGCTTTCTCTCCGTATGTGGGATCTTGATGGAGTGTATGGCGGCGGCGGAATGAGTTGGGCCGTCTTGCAATCAGGCACAGGGAAAATGGTTAATTCCACTTGTGATGACACCAGCTCGGCAAGCACAACAGTTTTCAAGTGCTGACGCTGACCAGTAATGACTGAACGAATAGATAGAGAATAAGAGAGAGTGTGTGTGCTGC